>CAUYQV010083669.1:0-23142 GCA_963574575.1 Galagoides demidoff
TGGAGGCAGGAGACTCGCTTGAGCCCAGGAGTTGGAGGTTGCTACGAGCTGTGATGCCATGGCACTCTACCCAGGGGGATAGCTTGAGGCTCCATCTCAAAAAAAAAAAAAAAAAGAACATCAGAAACCTGGGAACCACCCAGGACAGCCTCATAGCATCTTACAGAGGGCTGGAGGAATGACCACACTTAGAAAGTAAGATGGGCACATCGGCAGGAGATCTCTTGTTCTGTGTTGCTCTTCAAACAGCTTTGCTCTCAGTTCCTCACTACTGGCTGGTATTGGTGGGGGCAGATCTGTCATGACACTAGATAATATATCGTGAGTAAAAAGAATCCACCTGACATTTGCCTTCCCCCTTTATTATTACTAAATAAAAGCGCTTTCCAAAGTTGTTTGGAATGGTGTTTTGATGCTCCCCTGGCCAGAACCACAAATTGCCTTCCTACAGGAAGCAAGAAGAAAGAGGGAGAATCATTTGGGCCAGGTAGAGAGGGTATTAGAAAAACTTCTTTGGGGTGCCAGACGGGCAGATGCCCACAGGGCAATAGAATGCATGGGACTGTCCAGTCAAAACCCTGGCATCCAAAGGTCTCTTTGGGCAACTTCTCTTTTCCTTCTGCCAAACTAACCAGCCCCATTGTATCCCAGGAGCCCTGGGCAAGAGAGAAACAGAGGGCTAGGGAAGCAGCCTGCATGACAGCCTCTGAGCTGCAGGCCTCACAGGTCAACTAGGCTGAAAACAGCAGGAATTCAGACTCCTCCTTCAGGGCCATGTGCCATTAAATGAGGTACTGATTGGGAAGCCATCTTTCAAGCCAAGAGGTTTCCCAAAGAAAAGAATTAAAATATCAGGCTGGTGCAGTGGCTCATACCTGAATCCTAGCACTCTGGAAGGCCAAGGCAGGAGGATCCCTTGAGCCGCAGGAGTGTGAGAGCAGCCTGAGCCAGAGAAAGACCCTATCTTTATTAAAAATAGAAAAGTTAGCTGGGTATTATGTCCCAGCTACTCAAGAGGCAAAGGCAGAAGGATTGCTTGAACCCAGGAGTTTGAGGTTGCTGTGAGCTAGGCTGATGCCACGGCACACTAGCCTAGGGCAACAGAGTGAGACTCTGTCTAAAGGAGAAAAAAGAAAGAATTAAAACAGCAGCACTGGCTTTGCTGCATGCCAGGACTCAGTCTGATGAGAAGCAGGGTTGAGAAGCGTGGCTACAGTAAAGCTTGGAAGTGACCTTGGGATGTGAGTTTTCCTTGTAGCTTCTCTCATCAAGAGCAAATGAGAGTTGATGATGTTAGTGACCTTTTGAAAGGTGGCAGGTGACGGAGAAAAGAACCCAGACTTTAGACTCAGATTTGCCTACATCTGAACGCTGCCCCCACCTTGTTGTCATAGGGACTGGGCAAGTCACTTGACCTTTTAGAGCTTTATTTCCAGATCTGTGAAAAGAGGGTAGATGCCCCAACATGCCTGTCACATATATTATCTCCCCCCACACTCTGAGGGAAGGGACCCTGCCTGGTTTAGTCATTACTGTTCTGGTGCTTAAAACAGTGCCTGGTCCATAGTGTATGTGCAATAATTAGTTTTGAGTTTTGTTTAGAACTCACTGTTAAGACCTCCCTGTCACTGCCTCAGCAATGAACAGGATTAACACAGGGTCTTGTTTGGTGTCGACAGTGGAATAACTTAGCCAGGCATCCTTTGGGCTCCTTGAGGTTCTGGCTCTTGATATCCCATTATGGGTTTTCTCCACGCGTTTTATTATAAAAATTTTCAAACACACAGAAAAGTGTGAACAGTGAACACCCACATGCCTACCATTAACATTTTACCCATCTCCCTCCATCTATGCAGTATCAGTTCACTTCCCCCAGCCTCTCAGCATGTCTGTCAATGACTAGAGTAAACGCCGTTTGAGTGTGAGCAGCAGGTACTCGGTGAATGGCAAATGGTGCTCACTGTTATTACAGAGAGGGAGGGAGGGAAAGTCATGATAAGTCAGTCTTCCCGAAGATGAGACACTGCTAGCCACAAGGTTGGGAAGTGTCACATTTCATGGGAACCAAGCTGTCCTTATTTCATGGCCTAGCCCCGGGCAGGGAAGTGGCTGGAGGTTTAGCCACTGTGGGGCCTCCAGGCATAGACTTCAGCCTGGCCTCTGGAAGTTCTTCCCCTTGATAACTTTTAGAAGCCTTTTGAAAACTTAAAAATGTGAGCATAAAAATAGAGATTGGGATTTTCACAGTGGATTTCTGCAGAGTTAGTGAAGTTCAGAGCTCTGAACAGAACCGGTCCTGCTGGGTCAGAAGCAGTCCCAATCCTCTTCTCTTGGCACTGTGTATCACAGAAGGGACAGAGATTGGGAGGTCGTAACTCCAGATTCTACAAAGTCAGAATCTAGGGCCTGACCCGTGGATGCCATGGCCTTGTATAGGACAGTTATTTTTCCACATGTCCCAGAGCAGTGATAGAGCCTGGGGTTTAAAAGGCAGCTCTGAGAACCTCTGTTCTGCATTGACATTCAATCAACAAATGTTTTTGAGCACCCTTGACTGACGCTAACCACCTTGGGAGAAACTGAGGCAGTCCCTCAGCAGGGTTTGGAAAGCAATTTAGTTTAATAAGGGGATCTCATGTCCATTTAATCATTCCATCCATCTTGTGATCAGAAATTTACTGTCAAGTTCCATTAGGCCGCACACAGCAGGAGATAAAGGAACAAGCCGGACTTGGCCTCAAATCCCAGTCTTACTACTCACTGTGGAAATGACCTTCAGCTTTTGAGCAAATACCCAGCCCTCGATTTCTTCATCTGAAAATAGAAGGTGGTGACGCCAGCTTCCATGGATGTTGTGGGATAGAGCCTGTGCGGAGATGCCTGGAGTTTCACTTGGCATGTGGATAGCTTGCTCTATAGAAGGTTCCCCAGACTTTGGGGACACAGTGACAAGAAAGACAGGCAAAGCCGCTGCCCTCTTGGCACTACAGTCTGGGCCAGGCCCACAACCAGGCAAGGCTCCCTGGGTTCACATCCTGCCTGCGTGAACACAGGGAAGCTACCTCACGTTTCTGTGCCTCCACTTCCCAGTTGTAAAAATGGAGACAGCAACAGGACCTACCTCGTGGGGTTATGATGAGAATTAAATGAGCAAATACCTGTCGGACACCTGTGGTGAGCACACACAGAAGTGCCTGGTGCCCTTGCTGCTACTCTACCAGCACCATGTCCCCCCAGGCTTCCAGATGCACAGGAGTCACCTGAGCAGCTGTGTGAAGGTCTAAGCCCTGGCCCAGGAATGCGTGTTAAAAAGAACCTCCCAGATGCAGGAACTACCAATTGGAGTGATCAACCAATGTTAGTTTCCAATAGAGCTGAGGAAACTGATTCAGACGGCATATACCCAAGAGGACACGGCTAGTAAGCAATAGAACTGGAACCACCATTGAAGGTTACCGACCCCCACACCCAAGTTCTTGGGCCAACATTTGTCCAAGATTAGCCAGCCAATATGCCGGCCTTGAACTAATTCTGGGTTCTGCACACCCTGTGACCATTTTCTATGTTAAAGAGTCCAGTAGAACTAAGTCAGCTATTTGGTCTAGGGAAAACCATCTCTCAAATAAGAAATCCCAGGCTTGGCGCCTGTGGCTCAATCGGCTAAGGCGCCAGCCACGTACACCTAAGGTGGCGGGTTCGAATCCCCAGCCCGGGCCACCAAACAACAATGATGGCTGCAACCTAAAAACGGCCGGGCATTGTGGCGGGCGCCTGTGGTCCCAGCTACTTGGGAGGTGGAGGCAGGAGACTCGCTTGAGCCCAGGAGTTGAAGGTTGCTATGGGCTGTGATGCCATGGCACTCTACCCAGGGGGATAGCTTGAGGCTCCGTCTCAAAAAAAAAAAACAAATAAGAAATCCTGTATCCCGAGTATTAAGACACTTAACCAAATATTTGAACCAGGGATCCCCGAAATATTTACAGCATGCCAGCCTTTAAACTCCCTGGAGGAGTTACACACACATAAGGAGTGGTCTCTCCAAGTGATCACTTTACCTGCATCTGTAGATTTGGGAGCACGCATGCCACTCTGGCACTCTATCTAGGTGACTCTTATAATTAATATTTACTTAAAACAATCATTAGTCTCTGTTGGGTGACATTAAGCCCACATTAGCAATATTTTTAGCCAGGCCTTCCCCACACCTGCGACGATGGCAGGCGAGTGTGCAGCAGCGGGAACCCCTGCGGTGCTTTATAAATAAGCCTGCCTGCACCTGGACCACTTGGGCAGCCGGCCAGGGGGCCTTGGATGGGGGCCTGATGTGTGCCCAGAGCAGCCCACACTTCCAGCGGGGGGTCCTCACCTCACTTTTCTTCCCCTGAGACTGTGTGGCATCTGTGCCCCAGGCTAGATCCACAGGAAAGGTATAGTTTTCTTGAAAATGTTGAGGATTTGTCCAGTAATGGAGAGGAGGATCTTAATGACAACCATTTATTAGATGCTAACTGCTTTACGTCCACTGTTTCCTCTAAACCACATGACAGCGCAACGTAGGTTATATTCCCTCCTGCTTTGGAGGAAACAGAGGCTTAGAAAAGATTAATCCCTCCTCAAGGTCCTGCAGCCAACAAGAGGGACTCTAACCTGGTCTAGCTAAAGCTCCCGTCTAGCTACACTCTTCCTCATCTTCAGTCTCATTTGATTCAAATGAACAGAGAGAAGGAAAATGGAACTAGTGTGTATTGAGTGCCTACGATGCGCTGGGCAGTTTACATACATTGCCCCAATTCTCACGACTGGAATAAGTTGATGGGAAGTAAGAATGATTATTCCCATTTTGCGGATGAAGCAACTGAGACTCTAGAGTTTTAAGTTACTTGCATGAGATCACACTGCTAATAAGCATCAGAGCCAGAATTCAGACCCAGCCCAACGCTCCAACACCAGTGTTTTCCACCTTACTGAAGACGTTAATGAGAGGCATTTGCCATACAGGTGGGTAATAAAATGTAGTTTTATACAGACCCAAAGATTTTTGTCTATCAAAATCTATCTTTTTTTTTTTTTTTTTTTAGACATGGTCTTGCTCTATCTTCTGGGCTAGCGTGCAGTGATATTATCATAGCTCACTGCAACCTCAAATTCCTGGGCCAAGTGATCTTCCTGGCCTCAGCCTCCTAAGTGGCTAGAACTATAGGCACCACCACCACACCCAGCTAATTTATATGAGCTTTCTGCTTAAAAATGTTTGAGGTTTAAAACATGTTTATCCTAGTCAAAAATTACTATTATAATAACAACTAACATTTATATAGAATTTTATAATTGTCGCGCATCTTCCATAATTATTTGACCCTTAAAATAATGTTATGGATATGGGTGTTACAAACCCTATTTTACAGAATGGTAAACTGAGGTGGGAGAGGCTGAGTACATGCTCAAGGCCAGTACCAGCAGAACAGATCTCAGCCACCAAAGCTTGTGCTCTGCCAACGTTTGGTACAGTATTGTTCCCAGGCCTGAATCTGTTAGGTGAGTCCTGAAGCATGAGAGATTTACATACTTTTAATGGAGAAAGAGTTGGAGAGAGGCTGACAGCAGGGAAGCCTGGCCCTCAAGGACCCCTTCATTAAAGGTGGTGACATGTCTTTGCCCATAGGAACAGGCCAGAATTTGTGATGGTCAGAGAACTACAAAAATAGCAGCCCTCACCCTGCTTACTACACAAGAGGAACTGGTGGTTCCAGGGCAGATAAGAATGACTTTACAAGATGAAAATGATCCGTGAGGGCACGCAGGTCTGGAGGGGAGCGGAGTTGGCATTTTTTGGCCCTGCAAATAGCTGCCCATCTGCTCTCTGTCAGAATATGTTAGGAGTGCATCTGGATTGCTGCCCCTGAGTCTCGGCTCCAGGCTGGTCATGTGGTTGTCTCCACGACAACTTCAGGAGCGGTGTAAACTGCTGTGCTTGGAGCCAGATGCTGCTCTGCACATGTGGTCTAATTAGATGGTGTTCCCTCCCTGCCCCTCCCAGCACACATACTACTTTCTCGCTTTTCTCTCCCTCCCGCCCTCTAGCCCTCCTCCTCGCATCCTCGTCAGTCTGCCTGGCTCTCCATCCGGCTTTCCCCTTCCTCAGAAGTCACCCCTTGTCTGATCTACAGTAGACTGACTCCTGCACCGAGCCCTGGAGGGCCTGCTCTGACCCAGGCACGGTGCTAGGAGCAGAGAGAAGTCACATACCACCTTAGCCCTCTAGGAGGCCACCATATAGCAAGGGAACCAGCAGGCAGCCAGGCAAGGCAACAAATAGCAATAAATGCTATAGCAGAGGTGAGCATAGGGCTGAGGAACTCAGAGGAGGGACACCTAACCCAACCCAAAGCAGGGAGGATGCGTCTCAGGGCAAGTGGCCCTGAGCTAATCTGCAGAGGGCAAGGGAACTTTCCCCAGCCTGAGAAAGCAGGGGCCAGGAGGGCTTCCCAGAGGAGGGCACAGCACATGCCAAGGCGGGAGACTTACAGAGCCATCTGGAGAACTATGGCCAGCTCTGTTTCAGGAACACAGGGTATTTGGGGAACAAGGAGCTGTGGTCAGTGAGGCGGGCAGCGTTATGCCTTGGGGGGGGGGCTTCTCTCCAGTTATATACCACTATAGCTCTGCAGGTACTGGGAGCCAGGGAAAGGGGAGTGACTCGAGCTCTGTTTAGGGCTGGGCAGGGTGGCTGGGGGAGACCCCCAGAGCATGCTGAGCAGTTAGTTTTTTATGTATTCTGAGGGTCCAGCGTCCACCACTTCTCAGATCTCTGGCTCTCAGGGAAGATCCCCCCAAAGAAGGAAGAAGAAACCAGCATCTCTCACATTCACCCCGTCCACGACACCCCATACCCTAGGAATACAGCTCCACGTGGCGAGCTCCTGGCCCTCTACCTGCTTCTCCCTGGCACTTGGTTTTTATATCACCTCCTCCTTCTTAGACCCCACCCCACCCAGCCAAAGTCACCTCAGTCACAGGCATGTGTTGCATGGCAGGTAAAGAAGGTCCCATCCAAGATGTGCTGCCCAGCTCTCAAAGGACATCTAAGACCTGTGAGGGTCATTGACCTCTACTGAGCTCCTACTATGTGCCAGTGTTGGCACCTTGACAGACACTGTGATTTCAGCCTCACCACATGAAGTAAGTAGTTCATCCCCTAGTTTAGAGCTGAGGAAAAACAGACTGAGAGAGGCCTGAGTCCTCCCCATTCCTGTAGCTCTGGCTGGACGTGATCCCCATCCAGACCCTCTGGACTCCTTGAACTGGGACTGCATCTGCAACACGTGGACAAGGTCATGTGTGTGTGGAAAATAGTCTGCTATGTCTAGGATTTCCCAGAAACTCAGAGGAGTTTGGCACTTGAGCACACTCGGAATTCTGGCGTGTCCTGGGAAGAGCCTGGGCTCTGGGGACAGACAGCGCTGACTTCAGGGGCAGCTCTGTGGCCTTGGCAAGTCACGTCCCTCCTGCTGTCAGATGCGGGCAAGGGGCCTATCATGAAAGAACTGTTAGGGGATAGTCACCTATCCCCTGCGAGCTGGGCCGGCAGGAGGCAGCTTTGGTGGAGGTGCCTTTCGTGACTTTCTCTGAGTCTCAGTCTTGCATCCACTGACCTGCCACATGTCGTACATTGAAGAAGAGTCACTTACCACATGCTTTGAGCAGAGAACCACCATAATCTGGGGTGGGAAAACTGATCTTTCTCAAGCCCCCAGCTAACCACGTTGCATGAGTCAGCTGGTGATCCCCACACAGCCCTGTGAAGTAGGAAGTAACCCCCACCCCCGCCCGATGTCTCCAAGAGTTAGGGCCCCATCCCGTGTTCTGGACAGAGGGTGGCAGAGCCTGCCTCCCACTAAGGTTCTTTCTCTGAGACCCAGTCAAGGAAAAGGGGTCAGGCTGAGTCTGGCGTCTTTCCTGGTTCCACTGCTTGGTGTGTTCATGACTGGAAACATCCTCCCAGGGCCTGTGCAGGCGCCAGAGGCTCCGCTCTGGACCAGTGACATTCAGGAGAGGAGTGATGATAAATAAAGGATGGGAGGCGGTGATGATGAATAAGCCCATACCTCGGGGGCTGGAGGGCAGCACATCCTGGGGAGCCTGTCTTCCCCTCACTTGGCTCGGAGGGCTGGGACTTTCCATTCATCTCCACAAACTAATTTGTGCTGCCTCTTTACCACCATGTCCTTTCACCTGGTGACCCCTGAGTCCCATACTCCTGTCTCTACAGCTAATGGTGGTTTTCTCATTGGTTGGTTCTCCCCCCAACCCCTGCTTTTCAGGCGGGTTTCTGTTTCTACCAGGGGTCCACCAGGCCTCGACACCCCCCTCTCCACTGTGCTCTCTCCAACTCTGTTCCGCTCACTCTCTAGAAGCTGAAATTCTCATCTCCTGGCTGGCTGGCACATCCTTTCTCAACTTAGGAATATAGCAGTTGTTGTGTGAAAACCCAGAATTGGCCCCCAGTGATGGGGAGGCAAACTGCCACTGCCAGCAGGTTTCTGTTATTGGGGTCTCAGCCTGTCCCCTTTGGTTTCTGTAGCAGGGAGAGAGTTGTCACTCTGCCCTAGCCCAGGGACGGTCATGGTGACTCTCATACCAGCTTTAACCTGCACCAGCTACTGCTCCACACACTTACACTGTGGAGTGGTATTAAATCAGGAAAATTGTATCATTTCTATTCTATCAGTAAGAAAACAGAGGCACCAACAGGTAAAATGGCCACTGCAGGCGGATGGTGGAGCCAGAACTCAGTCATAACTCCGAGGCCCACTCTCTTTGGCGCTACCATAATCCATCTCTGAATTGCTACTTAGACCAGCCCCTGGGGTGGCCACTGATAGGTCAAATACAATCTTGGGGTTATTTCTCTTAATCAAAAAGAGGGTCCCATCCAAGACGGCCATAAGCCCCAGGGCCAGGCAGAACTCACTTCAAACTCTGACCTTGTCCTTGACCAGCAGCTCTGCAACCTCAGGCAGGGGATGTCACCTTCGGGAGCCTTGATGTCCTTATCTGTAAAATGGAGATGGTAATGATGCCGACCCCCTGGGCTGCTGTGAAGAGTAAGTGAGATAATGCATGGAAAACCACCCAGCGCAGGGCAGAGCTCAGCCAGCGGTAGCTGGTTTTAATCACTGCACCTGCTTTCCTCTTAGCGCCGATCCCCATCTGCATTTCTTATGGGAAGAAAATCTTAAGCTGGTATGCATGAAGACCAGCTTCATTGTGTCTCCTCGGCTTCCACAGGCCTCCCAGCTCATCTGCCGCTCCTGCGCTAATCAGAATTTCCTGACTTCTCCCTGTTTGTCTCGGTTAATGCAGAAGGAAGGGGCTGCTGGCACAGAGGAGCCGAGGCGTGGGCCGGCACGCCTGTGATTTGAATGTCTTTACTGTAATCTAGCAAGCGCATGTGGGGGCTTCTGTCAATACCAGAGCGGCCGCCAGGATGGGCAAATGGCGTCAGCCCGGCCACCCCTGCCCCTGCAAATCATCAGAGTAGCTCTTGTCGGACACCCACATTTCCCCTAACTTAAATCATCCGAACAGTGAGCTGGCTTCACGATGGGACATTGATTCTTTGTTTAGGGCTTGTTATAGTGACAAGGCTGGGCCCAGGCTGGGAGTCTGTCCCTGACATGCCTCAGCTACTGTACAAATGGTTCTAAAAGCTGTCTCAGTCTTGTCACCACAGAATGCAGCATGGTTAAGCCCAGCCAGAGTCATCTGTGGCTGTGCAGTGTCCTCTCCCCAAGTCCACCTGGTGGTCCAGGACATGGTATCTCTGAGGGTGGCCGAAGAGCATGTGTGGACTAGAGCAGCTCTAGTCCCTTAAGCAAAACGCCTTCCCTGTGTGGACATCTTTTCCGCATCTGGAAAATGGGAATAATTAGGAAGATCTCACAGTTCTGGGGATTGAGCAAGTGAGCGGCTGGCACTGGCTCCCTTCTCCCTACTCATGCCTGCATCTGGCTAACCTGAAGTTACTGCCATCTAATCCTACTGGCTGTGTGCTCCCAGCCTTCTGGGGAACAAGCATTTGGTGTTTTCTTCTTTCTTTCTTTTTTTTTGCAGTTTTTGGCCGGGGCTGGGTTTGAACCCACCACCTCCAGCATATGGAGCTGGTGTCCTACTGCTTTGAGCCACAGGCACCACCCCTGGGTTTGGTGTTTTCCAGACCGGAAACCACATGAATCCTCTTCCATTTTGACTGGAATTCACCTGGGTACCTCAACAACTGTCACAGCTGACCCCACGAGGGGAAGGCTTCAGGCCAGCACAGCCTTATCTTCATAGCTCTGGGAGTGGTACTAAGGCCCCAGCTGGGAATTTGGAGGGTTTAAAACAAAATATAACTTAAATGGAACTATTGGTGACAAATGGGGCCAAATTCCCCAGATTTCTTTATTCTTAGGTTTTAAAAAACATCTGTTAATTGGTCCAGGCTCATCACTTTCACCTGCACCAGTGGTGGTCAGCCTTGGCTCACTGGAGTCAGGGGAGGAGTTTTAAAAACTGTAGCGCTGATATCTGGGATTTTTAAAGTGCCCCTGTGATTCTAATGCATAGCCAAAGCTAAGAACTAGTATCTATACCGTCTCAGTCATCCCTGCTTACCCCCAACTCTGGCAATTCCAGGTAGCTCTCCCTGTGTTACAAGTCAGGGGGCAGATCTGGGACCACACCGCAGCTGTGTGTCCCACCCACCCTCTGCCTCTTCCCAGAGCCACAGTCAATCAGAGCCCACCGTCTAGGAGCTTACAGCATGCTGGGGCAGTCTGCCTGGGTATAGGTGTGTTCTTGTGAACACTGGGGAGGAACTGGAGCCCTCTTCACCTGGAGGCATCAAGTCAGATTCTCCCATGGAGGGAGCATCAGGATGGCAGGCAGGGTGTAGGAGTGCACAGAGCCCCTGGGGTTGGGGGACAGGCCAGGACCTCTGCAGGAGGGAAAGGCATGTGGACAAGGAGGATAGGAAACAAGAAAGTCAGCGAGGCAAGGCCGGGCAGAGCCTGAATGCTCAGGACTTGAGCAACCCCCTCTGCCACCTAACCAGAGACCTGCCTGAAGCTGTCCCACCCTGCCAGGTCACAGTGACAAACAGAAACAGCCCTGGAGCTACCTACTGAGTATACAAGCTATGAGGGGAAGGGAGAAAAGTGTGAGCCCCATGTTTGGTTTAATACCTGTGGTCACCATTTTGAAACCCTTAACACTTTTACCTTTGAACTGGTGTTTTGTGTGGCAAGTTCGGTGGGACAGTAGGGCACAGATGTGAGAAGAGAAGGCATGCACAAAACTTGGGTCTTTCTGGACCCCCCTCCATCCTGGTCCCATGGGCTTTCCCGATGCCCCTCAGAATGGGATTCCAGTGGAACTGTGATCCTGAGAGTTTAGCAAGGCTAAAGTGCTCACGAGCTAAACACACCCAATCTAGCAAGTTTATTTACGTTACCTTGTATTTAGCCAGCCATTTCTCCTGAAAATGATGACACAGAAGGAAAGGAAAAAGCAAAAACCATGGCTCCCTTTCCTGTCTCATCAAGGCCAAAGGTGGAGAATGTGAGTATCTCAAGGAGTAAAACAGTTGAGTTTGCTCTGTGCAGCGTTTCCACCGCCTGGTAAGAACAAAATCCAGATGCATGAACGAGCTGCAAAGTTTGGTTCCACGTGTGAGTTAACGTGTAAAATGGGCATCTCACAATGTAAAGTTGAATAACAGTTCATGCAAATAATTTTTTTTCTTAGAATGATATTAGTCAAACGGCATAGTATGTCTAAGAGACCATGAGAGAGAGAAAAGCACTTTATATTTTAGTATAACACTCTTATATTTTAATAGAACTTTTTTCTCCATGTTTATTTTATTCTTGAGCCCCACAGATTATGTTGCCAGCCCTGGTAGGTCCCAATCTCTGCCCTTAGGGAAAACATTTATTTGTTGAAAGTCTATTGTGGAAGAATCTATTTGTTGTCATCTCTTTTAATCTTCAAAGCAACCCTGTGAGATAGGCTGGCATTGTGTAATTGTCACAGATGAGGAAGGAGAGTTAAGTCACCTAGGAGAAATTTAAGTATAGTCACAGTCAAAATTCAAGGAAGGGGTCTGTTGACACCAAGATGTGTATTCTCTCCACCATGTTCTGTCACATTAAATGGATCACATCAAAACAAAAGCCATCATGTAAAGATGGCTTTACCAAAAAACATCAGAGGCAAAAACCAGTCCTCTGGTTTTTGTTGTCACACTATAGTTATTTGTTCCCTGAATTAAACAAGATTCCTTGATAACAGGAGCCTTTCTTTTTAAGCTTCCACAACTATTCTTTCTTGTAAGATTTTTTTTTTAATTTAAACAATTTTAATTGTGTTAAAATACTCATAAAATGTACCATCTTAACCATTTTAAGTGTACAGTTCAATGGTATTAAGTATATTCGCATCATCGTGCAACTATCACCACCCTCCATCTCCAGAGCTTTTAAGTCTTACAAAACTGAAACTCTGTACATATTAAACAACCCCTGATTCCCCGTCCCACAGCCCCTGGCAACCTCCATCCTTTCTGCCTCTATGAGTTTGACTCTCCTGGGTACCTCACACAAGTGGAATAGTACAGTGTTGGCCTGTTTGTGAGTGGCTTGTTTTACTCAGCATAACATCTTCAAGGATCATTTATATTTGCCTGTGTTCAAGAGTTCTTCCTTTTGGGGGCTGAGTGGTATTTTATTGGGGATGGATACCACATTTTCTTTGTTCAGCCACAGATGGACACTTGGGTTGTTTCCATCTCTCAGCTGTTGTGAATTGTGCTGCTATGAACACAACCTTGTGCCGTTTTGTATCATCTGTCCTTTCATCCACTCCCCACCCTCCTTCAGTTACTACTGTTGGTAGGAACTATATTTTAGTCATCTCTGTGTTCCCCTAACACAGAGCCTGGCACATAGTGGGTGCTTTAAAAATGTTTGGCTACATGGATAGATCTTCCAAAATTATTGTTTTTAAAATTTTAATCAAGGTCTATAAAAAGGAGACACCTTTTTCTCTTAGAATCTCATAGTAAGGGCTCGGCGCCTGTGGCTCAATCGGCTAAGGCGCCAGCCACGTACACCTAAGGTGGCGGGTTCGAATCCCCAGCCCGGGCCGCCAAACAACAATGATGGCTGCAACCAAAAAATAGCCAGGTGTTGTGGCCGGCGCCTGTGGTCCCAGCTGCTTGGGAGGCGGAGGCAGGAGACTCGCTTGAGCCCAGGAGTTGGGCGGTTGCTGTGAGCTGTAATGCCATGGCACTCTACCCAGGGGGATAGCTTGAGGCTCCGTCTCAAAAAAAAAAAAAAAAAAGAATCTCATAGTAAGTATACACATAAAATGTTGATAAAAATTATGTTTGTACAGGAAAATACGAATTTAATACTTTAAGGATGGCTCAGCAGAACAAGGAAAGTTGCTGAAAAATCTCATGAGAGATACTTTATTTTTATGCCTATACTGACCATGCTGTGGATAAAGTCATTTATTTCTGAAAGCATCAAAAACCTTTGGAGTCACCAACTTCATTTACCTGTTAACAAAGATTCAGCTCATTAGTGATGGAATTTTCAATTGATTCCATATGTCAAGAAGGTAATCTGGGAGTAAAACTTGTCATTTTGTAGCAAAGTTTGTGATGGGGTTAAGCAGCAGTATTTTACTGGTCGTAGATGGAGAACTCTGCTAATGCGATCTAAGCTTGAATGCTCACGGCCTGAATTCCCTGAATTAATGTTGCTATCAGCCAGTAGCCCCAGTGCCTAGAGTGTCACCTAAGAAGACAAAAGGTTGAATCAGCCTAATAAGAGAGCTAAATCAGCACTTCTTACAAAGAAAGGTGTTAAGAAGACACCTTGCCTTATGCCCCTCCGCTGCAGAGTGGAGTGGGGGCAGCCTTTTGAGTGGCAAGATGGGGGGTGGACAAGCCGGTGGAAATGACTTGGCGTTCTTGTCTTGGGCCTGTAAGCAGAAAGAGCCTTCACGGTGGTTTGCTTACTCCTGGGAGCTGTTATTTCTGAAGACGTTGCTACTCTAAGTGTCCAGGAGAACCTGAAGGGTTCCAGTTTTAAAGGGAACTCTCCTGTTCTCTAGACCATGTCTGAGGGCAGACGTTGGACTGAGGCCTCAGGGAACCGCTGAGCGAGTCTGCGGCAGATGAGGGCATGCTAGTGACACTTGGACTTTGGAGACCGCCTGGTGTTTACCCTGAATCTGCCATGTCTGGGTTGTGTCACCTTGGGTGACTTCCCTTACCTCAGCTATTCCTCTGTAAAATTTGAGTATAATTCCTACTTCCTGAAAGTTTCCAGAATGATGAAAAGGGTTGTGAAGTGCATGGCACAGTGCCTCACACAGAACCTGGGATCAGATGGGGTGAGCTGAGTGTTGCCATTACCTTAGAAGGTGAGTCACTCCACGGGAATGAGCCCTCTGTGCAGTGTTGCCATTCAGACCTTTTTTTTTTTTTTGAGACGGAGCCTCAAGCCATCCCCCTGGGTAGAGTGCCATGGCATCACAGCTCATAGCAACCTCCAACTCCTGGGCTCAAGCGAGTCTCCTGCCTCAGTCTCCCAAGTAGCTGGGACCACAGGCGCCCGGCACAACACCCGGCCATTTTTTGGTTGCAGCCATCATTGTTGTTTTGGCGGGCCCGGGCTGGGGATTTGAACCCGCCACCTTAGGTGTATGTGGCTGGCACCTTAGGTGTATGTGGCTGGCGCCTTAGCTGATTGAGCCACAGGCGCCGAGCCAGACCTTTATGCATGACTTGGGTGACAGTGTCATTGCCTTCAGCAGGAATAGGATAGGAGAGTCAGGCCCTGAACAGACAGGATTTGCCCATCTGACTTCTGGGCACCGTTCTAGGCTCCGCTGAGAAGTGTTCACTTTTCATCACGGTCTCTGACCTTCCTTGGGGAATTGGCCTTTGACTCTTGGGACTCCTGTGGACATTTTGCCCCCGCCCCAGCAGCACTGCAGGGTGTGGCAACCTTTGTTTGCACATCTGATGTTAATCTTTAAGCCCTTTTTAGAAAAAGCCCCCTTGTCCCTATTCCTCTGAATTTTTCCCATCCATTCCCATGTGCTATTGTCTGTTTTTATGTCATAGACATCTGATCCAAGGAGATGTCACCTTAAGTAGACAACAGGCCTCAAGCGTTCATGTCTACCCAAAGATGAGATTCTTTCTGCTCTGCTGCAGCGAAATTCTGCCTCAGGCTACCCTTACATACAAATCTGGTTGCATACTCTCTTGAATTTATTGGTCCCTCAGCAGACTTCTTCCTGGCAACACTGGGCCAAAGCTCCAGAAGTGAATGCTAGCAGCTCCAATGAGCATCTCCTCTGAGCAGCTCTAAACTCCCTGAGCACGCATGCTACTCACCTGGCATCATGCTAAGACCTCTTTACTGTCAGGCCAAGCTCTGTCTCGGTCACACCAAGATCACAGGCTCCTAGGGCAGGAACCAGGGTCTAGATCATTTTGTGGTTCCTTAACCAACATCTCAGCTTCTAATTAGGGGCTGG
Organism: Galagoides demidoff; assembly: GCA_963574575.1. NCBI lineage: Eukaryota > Metazoa > Chordata > Mammalia > Primates > Galagidae > Galagoides > Galagoides demidoff. Next base: position 15,601 of record CAUYQV010083669.1, read on the forward strand.
GCTCTGCTGTCCCTGGGGAATACAGGGACAAGTCCAGCAGGGAACACCAATGAAGACCATCCCAGCACCCAGGGGTGCATACGGCATTGTGGGATCAATGAGCGGGATGAGTGACTCCTGCACAGAGGCCTACACGTGTGAGGAAGAAAGTCCAGGCACAAGGAATAGCACTGGCAAAAGCAAGGGGGAAAGGACTTGGCATGTGAGCAGGGACGTGTTTGGAGTACAAGGAGCAGAGGCAAAGTGGCAAAGAAGGACTTTGGAAGGACAGCTTGGGTCAGTTTAGGACCGGGGTATTTGCCTGCAGAGTGACTTTTTCTTTGCTCTCCCATACAGAACCCTTGTATGTGCCATACTTGTTTCTGAGTATATGATGTAGAGCAAAACAGGTACCATTCCTGCCTGTAGAAAGCATATGGTCTAGTGGGAAAAACAGACGTTAATCAAATAATCTCGCAAAGGTAACATCTGTGCAACCGAAGTTCTCGAGTTGGACGGTGTCATGATCTGATTTGCATTTTAGAAAGCGCTCTGGCCAGAAGAATCGGCATGGACTGGGTAGAATGAAACAGGGAGGGAGAGAGAGTTAAACCGCTGCCCTGGCGGTCCAGCCCGCACCAGGTAGTGGGGTGGAGAATAGGGGTGAGCAGGGGATGTTCCACGGGTAAAATGGGAAGGGCTTGGGAAATCTGATAGGTGGACTATGGTACCTGTTGATAACGACATTTAAGAAAAACAGATTTGGGACACAGTGCTCACAAGGTGATTGATAAATGAGAGTTTGAGTTTGAGTTGCCAGCAGGGCCATCCAGGTGAGGATTCAGACGTATGAGTTTGGAGCTCTGGAAAGGTGTCTGGGCTGACAGTATTTATCAAGAGTCATCAATGCCCAAGTGACACTGTGTGCATGGATAAGATTACCTGGAGAGAGGATTAATTGCTCTGCTATGGTCCCAAAGGGTGAAAAGCAAAACTTCCAAGCCACAGGAATAACATTCTAGCGGGGTCTCCATTGGTTTTCACTAGCTAGTCCCTCAGCTGTCAAGCATGGAAGATGGAAATCCCCCCCAAAGTAATCAATGTCAAGAAAAGCTCTTTTTTCCCAAGGAACTAGTGTGCTGCTTTTTTCCTTCACACACAATGTAAAGTTTGCATTATTTTCCCTTCTTGCTTTAGCAGCTGGAAGCTCAGAGCTAATTTTTTACTTAATAGGACCTACCTATCCAGATACTATTTTCTCAAATGAATACTTTCTATGTGTCTACGTATTTTCAAGCCCTGACTTTATTGTTTCAGGTGGTCATGTAAGCCTCTTCAGATCCTTTGTAAAATTAGGCAGGGTGTACCTCTATAAAAATAAATGTTCCCCTTCCCCTAATATTTTTGATTTATCCTTGTAGCACTTGTGCAGTTGAGTCTGCCCAGTTGCTAATATTGACTAGATGTAAGCAGTAGGAACTCTTAGAACTTACAGAAGCTAGACAGTAAATTTAACACTCACATAACTCATTAAAACAGGATAAAAGTGGAGCTTCAAACATCTCTGTGTTTGCTACCAAGTCTGTGAAGGGAGGGGGGCTTACCCTTAATTCAGCTCAAGATATAAAAGTCTGATCTTTCAGAATTGAGAATACACTGCTGAAATTAAAGACTTGTCTGTGTAAATAAGCGCTCCAAATGCGTTCAAAGAAAGATTGAGGTGTTAACTATATACGGATGGGATTTTTTTTTTAAGTGTAGGGTATCATTTTCTTGACTCATAAAATATAGTTTGGTAAAAACAAACTTCCTTATCAAACAGCATAAGCACAAAATTGGCTGGATAGTAAATTTTATTTTTGGTCATCTCTGCTTTTTTAAAATAAATAATCACTTTGAAATTTCATTTGCTATTGGTTAAAATCAATGGGTAATTTTTTCAAAATGGTTTTTAAACTATGACCCATGGCTGGTGCCCTGGGGACTGCAACAGTGCCTGGTACCTGAGGGGGGTGAGAAGGCTGCTGAGCCAAAGGAACTGGCCACCTCCCCCAGCTCCCAGCTCTTCCCAGAGCAGCTGAGCTCTGCTTGATGGAGCAGAAGGTAGCAGGGCTCCTTCTGCATAAGGTTCTGTCTAAATAAGGGTTCTCCCAAAAGGGAAAAGAAGAGCCTGGAATCATCCCACTGGAGGGCTCATCCGCTCACTTCCTATGGGGATATGGAAGGGGCAGGCAGGGGGTTGGAAGCTGGTTGGTTCCAGTGTAGAATTCCCTGTTGGAATAATGTTAGTTCCTACTCTGCCTCCTGCCCTCTCTGTGCCTTTGGGGATGACTCTTCCTCCCTGCATCCTTAGAGGAGAATGGCGCCTTGGAATAGCCACTTCACTGATGAGGGTGAAATAAATTAGAAGGTGCAGGGCCCCTACCTAAAGGAGCATAAGGACCAATGGCTCTGGCTCCATGTCTGACCCTGCTGTCCTCTCTCCATTTCCCAGGAGGAGCCAATCACCTTCTGTGAGGAAACCTTCGTGTCCCACTACCGCTCGGGAGCCATGAGGCAGTTCCTGCAAAACGCCACACAGCTGCAGCTCTTCAAACAGGTGTGGCCCTCCCTTGCTCGGCCTGAGTCTGGCTCCCTGCAGGGGTCTCTGCCACTGTCTCCAGGCACCAGTGGGCCTCAGGTCTCAGGCTAAAGAGGCTCAGGGAACAGATCAGGTGAAGAGGGCAGTCAGTGACCAGACGGACCCTGTGCAAATCTGCCATGTGGATTTCCAAGTTATCTTAAACATGCAGCCAATTTTTTAGCAAGTTTCTTGTTAAAACTCACATTTTGAAAACTCAGTTTTAAGAGACCTTTCCTATCTTAGAAAACATAAGATTCTTCTCAGGTCAGACAGTAGGGTGCTCCGACTGGGTTTCTTCCCTTTTCATTGTATAAACAATTGTGCTTTGTTCTTTCTTCTATAGTTTATTGATGGTCGATTAGACCTCCTCAATTCTGGTGAAGGTTTCAGTGATGTTTTTGAAGAAGAAATCAACATGGGCGAGTATGCTGGTGAGAACAATCTCATTCTCCTTTCTGGGCTATGGGCTACTATAGATTTAAGGCTTACAATGATGACTTTTTCCTTTATTGGGAGTTTGGAAGAGACTTAGCCTTGAAATGTTTGGAGAATTACTCTTCATTTTCTGATGAGATGCATATTTGCTCATGTGAAATCTTGTGGCCTGGGAGTCAGTTGCCTCCTGGGTAGACAAAGTCTAGTTTAATGTAGCAGCCAGCATGCTACCGTGGAAAGCACTTGAGATAATCACATTAGGAGAACTCTACCTGCTCCCTAGCTGTGAGACCTTGGTCGAGTCAGTTCCTCTTTTAACTGGAGTTTTTCTATCTGTGCACCAAGAGTAGTGTTGCCCTCCTGATAGGATTCCAGATTGAATCAGAGTCCATGAGGAAAACTTTGTGCAGTCACCCAGCACAGTAAATGTGTCTTTAAAATGTGAAAATCGTTGCTGGGTGCACGGTCTCTGCAGATCTGGAAAACTGCAGGGTTTTCCCCCTGCAAAACAAGGGGGGCTTATCGTTTCATTTTTCAAAGGAGGCATCTGTGACCCAGAGAGGTATCGATGACTGATCTTGCCTCCTGGATCCAGTCTGGCCTTCTTTCCAAATCCCATAGCGTCAGTCCTTGGCAACAGAGTCAAAACCAGATGCAAAATAATAATCATACCTCTGGCCCCTCTTATTGCTGGGCTTGTGTCTGGTCTAGACCATTCTGATAATCCAGCTGGAGGTTCATAAGTGCACAGAGCCCAGGCACGGTATCCACCTCTGGGTATCACAGGCCCTCCCAGTCTGTGCCGTAGGAGAGCACAGTTAGTTAATGAAGCCTGAGTGGGGCCTGTGGGCAGTAATGGTGGACTGTCAATAAGCATTTACTGAATACTTGCTGTGTCCAAAGCTCCACAAAGTAAAAAAAAAAAAAAAAAAACACAAAGGACCCTGCCCTCAAGGAGATTTCAGTCAGGTAGGAGAGTTATGTTTAACTAAAGACAAATAAAAATTAAACCAATGCAGGGAAAGGATTAGAGACAGGTTTTCATACAGTTAGAACAGCGCCAAGCTTGCAGTATGTTCTAACAAATAAATATGAGTTCCGAGGAGAAGACAGGCTGAGGTGATGCTTATCTAAGTTCACTTATTCAGAGCTTCTAAAAGAGCTGTCTACTGATAAGACCTCCTGAACTCACCGGTTTCAGTGAACAGAGTTCACCAGCACCACCTGTTCCTTCTTTCCCTCTCACTATTTAAGTGTTTTGAGGGCTGAGTGTGTGTCCAGCAAGGTCCTTACACTGGGACACACAGCTCTGAGGGTTCCTGCTGTGATGTGGCTCCTGGTGCTTCAGGGAACATGCGCATCTAAGTAGGGGTCACCTGTCCTCAAGAGCTGTTTGGAGGAAGGAGAAGCTTCCAGAGGAAAAGATATCTGAGCTGGCTGTTGACTATAACAAGAAGAGAAAAAAAGCAAGGGAGCCGCATTTACAAGGGTCTGGGGATCCAGGAGGATGCTAATGTGGGGGTTCTAGGTGGTTCCTCACAGTGGGGCCTATGACATGCATAGTGGTAGCACAGGATGGAGAGGCAGAGGTGCTGAGGCCAGGAGGCAAGGCTGATGGAGTCTGACCTCTACCCAATGGACAATGGGGAGGCTTCTGAAGGCTGAGAGTCAGGGCATTACTGTGATCAGCTCTCCACTTGAAAAAGAAAACCTGTGGCAGTGACTCGCTGCTATCTCCAGGGGGTGGAACGTAGGAGCCTCTGTGCAGTTCTCCAGATTTTGAACTTTCCAAGCCCTGCATAACGAAAGCAAGTTAAAGAGCTCCTGAAGGCAAATCATGTCTTGAAATCATGTCTTCTCTGACTTCTCTTTCCCCAGGCAGTGATAAACTGTACCATCAGTGGCTCTCCACAGTCCGGGTAAGTGTACACCCAATTCCAAGCCACCTGGGCCCCCTCCTCAGCCTCTTGGCAGCCTCTGCTTCCTTGGCCACCCACAAGGCTCCTGTGGGCCCCAAGGGCTCCATTCTCTCAGCTGAAGATGTTTTGTTTTCAAAGCCAAGCTATTCTCATGCCAGAAGATGAGCAGGATGGACATCTTAGAGCATTTCTAGGGCCAGTGCAATGGTCATGGTCATGGGCAAACGAAAAATGTATCACTCTTGCTGCTCTGTAATATTTTTCACAAGAAGACAGAGAACTGTGTCTTTTCACAGTTCTTTTCACCTTCTCTCTGTCGTGGTAAACAATTTCTTGTTTTGTTGGCAGCCTGGTGCTTAGGGCTTCCCAAGCCTCTAAAGAATTCAAAATCTTGCCTTTCCTTTCCATGAGTTTATAATCAAGTATGTACTGAAGGCCTACTGTGTGCCAGGCACCACAGGGCCACAACAGGGAGCAGGACACAGGCCCTGCCTGAGGGGAGCTCCCCACCTTTGAGGCAAGCACGTAAACAGGCATCCCCAGCATAATGTGATGAGTGTTCTCTCCTGCTCACGGGCCAAGGGCGCTGCTGCCAAGGCGAGCCCCTTGGACGTGGCTGCAGTTGGCCGAGAGTAAGCAACTCCTTGATGAAAGACATCCTTTGTTCTTCTTGTATGGCCAAACACAGCACTTGGCAAGTCAGAGAGGAGCAATAAGGACTTGTTGATTGATTGATAAAGGGAGTTTCAATACGCCAAAGGACCATTTAAATAGGATACTGAGTAATTTTGGAAAGCAGTATGGAATAAATGAGTGGGTGAAAATTTCCTATTGTCCTACAACATAGAATGCTTTCTAGGTCAAATTGTAATGTTTTTAATTAAAGCTCAAAATTTCTAATGTGGCCATTTACCACATACTGTACTAAAAATGAAAGCCAATAATTACTATATCTTATATTCCCACTGTTTCCAGTTTCTCTCCATTCAATCAGTTTCTAAACCACCATAAATCTGATTATGTGACATTAAAAAGCCTCCAGAGTGCCAACCCTTAGCCTGGCATTGCAGGCCCTTCACAAGCTGACCCTATCTGGCCTCCCAGTCCCACTTACCAACCATCCCACGGTACAGTGTAATCTCTCATTACAGAGTGGATTATGGCTTTTCAGCTTCTGTACTTTTTTTATGAGCTATTTCCCATCCCTAGAACGTTCTTCCCCTCCTATCCTCACATCCACTCCTATTCATCCTTTACGGACCGGGTCTAAGGTTTCCAAGGCCTTCCCTGTTCTCCTGTGTCTCCACACTCCTGGTGCACACAGCCATTACAGCTGTCATCACCTCATCACCTGCTGTTTTAGTTATTTACCATGGACCACCCCCTGCAACTGGAGGTTTTTGGAGGCAGAGACCAGGCCTCCTTTGGCTCAGCGCCCTCAGAGCCTAACATGGGGCACCCGTGAAATGAGCCCTCCCAACATGTCTGCAGGGACAACACTGAAGATTCGTGCACAACTATGAAAACTTGGCCTGTGCACCTCAGATCCCTCCATCACCTCCTTAATGTAGTGGGAAGGCCTTGCCTCCTCCTCTTCTCCCCTGCTCCATAAAGAAAATGAGCAAGAAGTTGGTGTATTAGATGTACAGTAAAGCCACAGTGAACATTGATGGCTATTCATTCTTTCCTTTTCTCAACATTTAGATGTTAAGGGAAGCAGCCTACCAGAGAGATTTTAAAACACAACACAGAAAACCAAGGTGAGGAAAGGAAGTTTCATGGGTAGCAGCATAGTTCCCAGCGATCCTACCTGACCAGGATCCCATTTTCTGCCCTGGCTTGGTGTCTGCTGTAGAATCCACAATTATTAAACTTACTGAGTATTGTCTGTGGTAACTGAAATTTCCTGAAAAGCCACAGATGATTATAGGAAAATGCTTGCCTCAGACAGCCTGAGCTACTCTTCCCTTCCAGCGAAAACATTGAGCCCAGGGTTCCACCTAAGCTGGTCATCACACTCCTCATCCCAAGGCCACGCTCCCACAACCTGCATACACCCACCCAGAGCTATTCTGCCATAACCATGACCATGACTGTCCAGGACCAATTTCTATCTAGACCTATTAGTTTATTTGAATAAACCCTTTGAAAAGCAATTCAAGTTGATGGAAGAGAAGAGGTCTTTGTTGGTGTTCGTCTACTCTGTCTTCACCCCAAATTGCTAATTGACATTTTTATTATAGAAAGGAAGTGGAGCAATTCTGAATACTGTAAAAACAAAAGCAAATCCAGCCATGAAGACTGTCTACAAGTTCGTAAGTACTGGTCTTGGTCTCAGGATCCAAACAGATCTGTTCCTTAGCGTGCTAGCACTATTCAGTCGACTCGATCTTCTTTTTTTTTTTTATTTTTATTTTTTGAGACGGAGCCTCAAGCTATCCCCCAGGGTAGAGTGCCATGGCATCACAGCTCATAGCAACCTCCATCTCCTGGGCTCAAGCGAGTCTCCTGCCTCCGCCTCCCAAGTCGCTGGGACCACAGGCGCCTGCCACAACGCCTGGCAATTTTTGGGGTTGCAGCCATCAT
>CAUYQV010083671.1:0-27265 GCA_963574575.1 Galagoides demidoff
TGACTAGGCTTAAAAACTCCTGTATTCTCCAGTCTCTGAAAAAGCCAGTCATGACTCACTCCTGCTAAGAGTTTTTCAAAGTCATCAGGCTGCAAGGTTCGAGCCTCAAGAATCTCTTGCCTCGTCTTTCCTGGCAATGAAACAAAAGAACTTGCACTGGAATTCAAATAGGACGATGGGCTTTCCCCCTCGGAAGAACCACTGGAAAATGCAGGTGATTTCATCCACCACGCTGAGGATGAGCTGGAGTTCTGGCTGCAGTTTAGCACATTTCCAGGTTCATTTCCTTCCTCTGTGGTAGTGCAGTCCTCGCCGAGGACAGGGACGAGAATGTTACCGCTCACAGAGGAATGGGGGGTCTCGGCCCTCTGACCCGGTGGCTGTCTCAGAGTGCACAGTCTATGAGGGCCACATCCGCCTATGGAGTGAACATCCGTGCTGTTGAGTACTTGGCCCTTCTCATCCTCAGTGGGGGCATCAGGGTCAATGCCCTGATAAGTAACGGAGCCACCACTCTTTCCTGCGTCAGGGTTTTCAACAGGGGTGAAAGATCTACATGCCATCATGGAACTGTTGCCCAGGTAATTGTCCATTTCTCCAGGAAAGTCTAAGGGTGCATCTTCTGTGCCTTCTGCTGTTTCTCCTTCTGGGTCAACCCAGTAGGGGCTGTTTTTAAATACGGGGCCTGTGCCTTTCTCATTGATTTCTTCTCCCTTCTCTTCTCTACACCTCTCTTTGGCATCACAGTTAGTTTCTGGAACCTCATCAATTATTTCAAAGGTTTCTTCCTGAAAGGAAGGATATGTGACCATCTTCTTGAGCCTACCAGAACCAGAAGAAGACCAAGAAGCAGAACCACATGAGAGTCTGGAGTGGGCAGAATTATTTCTGGGTCCACTATTTGTGACTTCTGGGACACCTTCTGAAGCCCCTTCTAAAAGGCCTGCATCAGAGGCCAACAAAGTGCCTGCTGTATTATGAGAAGAAAAGGTTGTCAAGGGCATGTGTTTGTGTAGTTGACTTTGAGAAGAATCTACACGGTCCCCTTGGAGAGAAAGACCATGAAGCTCTGAACACAATGGCACAGCTCTACCCTCCCCATCTTTCTCCAGCTCCTCAGACAAGGCAGTGGAACACTGAGTGTCCACAAGATGTTCTTCTTTGCTCGGTTCTTTTCTTGTTGACCTACCATCAACAGGATAATTCACTTCCTCCCAGCTGGTGGAAGAACTAAATCCTGATAACTTGCTCCAAGAACTTGAGGTCTGGCTGTCACTCAGAGACTTGTTCAAAATAGCTCCCCCACCAGGGCTAGGGTCTGGTGGCTCAGTCTCAGACTCCGCATCTTGATCCAGGGAGACTCGAAAAGCATCAGAATGGGTCCAGTTTCTCCTTTCTACCCTTCTGAGTTTTTCCTGACTATTCTTAGCAAGGTGGGAGGAAGATATCCCCATACTCTTTTGAGAGAGTGGTTTGTCTTGAGTAGCAGTCATTGTATCTATGTTTTTTGTTTCTGTTTTTAGAGCAGTGATACAGACTCCTGTTTTTGTATCCTTCTGCATATTTTTGTTGTCTCCACAACTGCTTTCAAATACCTCACACACTGAAGTATGGTGCTGCGAGTAGGTTTCAAGGATTTTTTGGAAATCCACCTGCCCACACAGGAAGGGCTTATCCAATCCACACTTGAAACTCTCTGGAACATAAGATTGCTCTTCTAAATTTGAGAAGCTTTGGACTTGTAAGTGATCCTTCACCTGGGCAATCACGGACATGATTTCTTGAGACAAAGCTTCTCTGTCCTGACTTCTGGAGGAAGTACTAAAAGTGTACAACTTCTCCATGGCCTCCTTGCAGAGCTGGCCTGCTGCACAGATGGTCCCTGTCTCCCCATGGAGTCTTCTGTGCACTGTGGTGAGGCCAAAAGCAGCTTTGACAAAACTGTGAAGCTCCTGTTTTCCAGTCACGGGCTCATCATCTCTTTTGGTAAGGAGGCCAATTTCAAAGGCCTCTTTGGCTTCACACAGATAGAAATTTTTCATTCCTGGAGGACAGTCATTAGAGCTACTGTATGACAGCAAGCACGTGCCTCGGATATTCTGGGAAAATATGAAACACAACATTAGATACTGAATTGAAAACTGAAAGTGAATCAAGGCAAACTTTTCATTATGGCTGGACAGTCTTTTAAAGTATTTTAGGAAAGTAAAGACATGGCACAGACATTCTGAGGAAAGCACACAAGCAAATACTGAATTAAGGACCTGGTATCTTTTTGGTGAATCGGAAGGAGGGCCTGGGATGTAAGTGATTGGCTGGCATGAAGGGGTAAGAATTAGCTTCAACTGCCATTGTACTGTGGCCCTGATACTTTTGATTAAAATGATAGATTTGTGGTGGTTGTTATTAATTTTAACAGAGTCCTTACATGGGAATGGACACAGTAAGTTTCTCTATGCAAATAAGGTTGCTATATATGAACACATCATTCACTTAGTAGTCAAAACAATAGTGTTTTCCAAATCCACCTGTGCATTTGAATCAGCTAGGCAATCTTCCAAAATTAAAGATTTCTGGGTACCAACCCCAGAGATTTGCATTTGGTGGATCTAGAGTAGTGCACAGAAATGTGCATTTTGAAAAGGTTCCCTGGGTGATCCTGATGTGTGTCCAGGCTCAAGCACCATAGCTCTGGAAGAATCAACATTCTGTCAGGCTGAATTAACTTAGCTCCCATAGGATGTCACCATTCTGACTAATAAACTTTCTATATATGGAGTCTCAACACTTGGCCAGCAATGAGACACACATCCTACTTTAAGGTTGGACCTCCTCTCATGGGGGACATCAGAGAGCACTCTGGGGGAGGTATTACAAAGGGGGTGACTTTGTTTACCACAGCTGTGAGCACAAAGAGGGGTGTGTAGGCACTGAAGGCGGCTGCCAGCTTGCAGGCTTCTGCGGCCGCCAGCAACTGGTGGTCAAACTCCTTTAGCAGGCCCTGTGAGAAAACAGGAGACAAAGTAGGAGGTGATAATTAATTATCCATTAGCCAAAACCAGGCTATAACATTCCTTTGGTTTTCTTTTAAGATTCCAGGGAACCCCGTGTTCCTCATCCCAACCTATTCAGAGCAGTATCAAAAGCAGTAGGTAGATCTAGAAACCCCAGGTATCAACTGTCCTTTTCTCCAGCACACACCCTCCATCCTCCACCCGCACCCCAGAGGGGGTCTAATATGTCCAAAAATGTATATAACTCCTGCCTATGCAAAATAGCTCAGTGAGCTCCTTTGGGAGATGGTGGCAATTTCTTGTTCACAGGAACGCTGCACATTTTGCAGGCAGATTGCTAATTTCTGCATTGGTCTTGGAAAAGAGCCTGTTAATTTGTGATTTCATAGCAATTAGTATTCATTTATTCATTCTAGAAATATGTATTGGGTACCTCCATGTGCCGGGTCTGTCTAGACACAGGGAGACAGTAGACAGTGAGCTGCAATGAGCTTGTTTTCTATTGAGGGGAGGGGGGAGATCACGCAAGACATAAAATAAGTAAAATGAATAGTATTTGAGATGATCGTAAGTGTTCTGGAGAAAAATTAAGTGGAGAAGGAGGTTTAGGGTGGCAAGAATGTTTATAATTTTAAGCAGTGGCAACTTGGGTGAACAAGGACCATGACCTTTATTTAGATTCGGATTACCAGCAGCGAGCTGTATATGTTCTTTTGCTATACTAATTAGCATGGAGCACGGATACAGCTGTCACTTGGGGTGTTTAAAAATGGCAATAAAGATAATAATAACATAAAAACTGCAATTTCAGTGCAGTGGGGAGAATAGTTGAGCAGTTATGTCATTTCCCTGGGTTGGTCAGAGATGTGGGCGCTGGTGCTAGACCCTTGTCTTACTGGTCTTGTAAACTGGAGGGGTTACTTAGTTTCTCTGCACGACATTTTATTTTTTGCTAGAATGGAGATGATACATTTTGATCTACCCATATCATAGAGTTCTATGGGGATAGAGATACCTTTTTTTTTTGAGTCATATATAAATATTAGTAACCATTATTATAAAGAAAAAAAGCCTGATGCTCTGATTTGAAGAGATGGGGATCAAAGTTTTAAAATTATTACCACTTTGTCATTGAGATGGCCCATGTTTGGAAACTGAATTATGTGATAATTTGGAAGGAACTAAATGTGGCTTAAAATGAATGGTGATATTCATTCATTCACCAGTAACTTTCAAGGACCCTGTGTGTGTTTGGTACTGTGCTAGGTGCTGGCATAACAAAGCCAAGTAAGATACCATAGGAGCCATTCCCCAGGATTGCTCACGTTAGTCGAGGAGGGACCACTGTGCTCTCCTCTCCTGAGAGGTTTACTAACCACCAAGTACAACGCTTGCAGCCTTCTAGGTGATTTCACTCAGCACCATGTTTTGACAAATGATAATTACCAAGTTAATTTGTGGACTGTCTTTAAATTTTCCATAATCTTTCTTGCTCATGGAAACAAAGATGTCTGCCAGTATACCTAGTGATGTGGAAATGCCCTGTAAGGAAAACACAGACAAATCAAGATTCAGAATTCATAGTCAATTAATGCTCTTGTCTCATGGCTTAAAGGCAGTGATTATCGCCCCCCCATGAACTATTTGCCTATTATTATTTTTATTACTATGAAGTTGGAGCTACTTTTTGAAAAAGAGCACATGACAATTGTCAATATTAATGGGGTTACAGTGTGATGTTTTGAAACATGTATGCACAAAGGTAATGGAAACCTAGCTATTCCTTAGTTGGGTTTCAGTGGACCACCAACACTAACTTGTCCGTACTCCAAGGCCTGAATAACTGGCCCAAAGAAGAAGAGTTTCACATTGCATTCTATTGCAGGCAGCAACGCTGCTGACACAGCTCAGGAAAATAATTACCTGATGATTCAGATAATGAGGAGAATTATAGAAAATACAAATGTCAAGTAGGAAAACAAACGGTGCATCTCAATTTCTTGAATAAAGATGCTACAAAAACAATTAATTGAAGTCTTTGCCCATTCAACTCAAGAAACATGATTTTACCCAACTTAGGGTTGGGTGTGGTGGGATTTTAGTCTTTGCCCATTCAACTCAAGAAAAGTGATTATATCCACCTTAGGGCTATAATCTGAGTGGCTGAGAAGAGAGGATCTCTTGGGATCAAGAGTTCAAGAGCAGCCTGAGCAAAGTGGGACCCTGCCTGTACTAAAAACATAACAATTAGCTGGGTGCCTGTAGTCCCAGCTACTCAGGAAGCTGAAGCAGGACGATTGCTTGAGTTCAGAAGCTTCAGGTTGCTGTGAGCTAGGCTGAGGCCATGGCCCTCTAGCCTGGGTGACAGAGTGAGACTTTGTCTCAAACAAACAAACAAAACAAAACAAAAATAAAAGTAGTTTAGCTATCTCAATTTTGCTATGAAATTAGGTACAGGCTAAATATATAATAAAAAATAGATAAACGCACCACTAGGCAAAAAATATATGCATGATAATCACAGATGATTATAGAAACACTATACATAGGCCAAGCGTCTAGCTGGGAGCCAGGACAAAGCAAGACACAGAAAGAAGTTGCTAAATGTTCCTGGCCCCGTGCTAATCAAACTAGGACAGATGAAATTGATAAATGGTAAACTGATTATGTCAAAGGGACATATCATCCAAAGAAAAATACAGAAAAGGAAAAAAGAAGCACTAGACAAACAACTTTCTTATCCGGCTGGGGAAGTGTCAGATATCCCACGATGGAAGCCCATATTAACTCAGCTGCTTCGTACCACATCCCTGAGAAAAAAGAAACGGGAGAGAGGGTCAGAAGAGAAACAGCTAGGATCTGCACTGTTGGGTTAGAAAATACGTTTGAAAACAAATACAGAAAGATGATTCACTGGATCCTGTCAGAAGAATCCAGGGCTAGATTTGGATTGACACCCAGAAATCTGTTTTTTAATTGTTTTAATACCAACAATTTTTCCATTTCACTGAAAAAGGGTAAGAATTATTATTTTTTTGTGTGTGATATATATTAATGCATATTACATATAAATAGTTATCCCATTATTTATAAGAATAATAATTTCGGGTGGTGCCTATGGCTCACTGGGTAGGGTGCTGGCCCCATATACCTAGGGTGGTGAGTTCAAACCTGGCCCTGGCTAAAAAACTGCAAAAAAAAAAAAAAAAAGGAAAAAAAGAATAACAATTTCGGGCAGTGCCTGTGACTCAGTGGGTAAGGCACCAGCCCCATATACTGAGGGTGGCAGGTTCAAACCCGGGCCCAGCCAAACTGTAACAAAAAATAACTAGGTGTTGTGGCAGGTGCCTGTAGGCCCAGGTACTGGGGAGGCTGAGGCAAGAGAATCGCCTAAGCCCAGGAGTTGGAGGTTGCCATGAGCTGTGTGACACCACGGCACCCTACTGAGGGCGATAAAGTGAGACTCTGTTTCTACAAAAAAAAAAAATAATAATAACAATAATAATTTCCACTTTCTGTCAAAAATCCCAAACCCTTTAGCATGAACTGTAAGGTATCATTCATGTTCTATAAACTTGAAAAAATTCACAAGTCCCCTGTGGAATGAATGAGTAAGGTGATGTGGTAGGTTTGGCATAAGATGTCCCTGTGTCACATGGAGTCCTGCTGAATTGAGTCAGATGCTAGGAATAATACTAAAAACCCTATGGGCAGCAACTATAATACACAACCGTAAATTTCTCTAACAAAACTCAAAAAAAAATATTTTATTAATATTTTAATATTCCTAGAATCTTAAATGTAATTTTCTTTTTTGATGAAGAAACCAAGGTAATTTGCAATTAACAATTTTAGTTGGATACAATAAGAAAATTCCATGGTAAAATCTGGTAGCCAGGTTTTGTTTGTTTGTTTATTTATTTTTAAGACAGAGTCTCACTCTGTAACCCTGGATAGAGTACTGTGGCACAATCATAGCTCATAGCAACTTCAGACTCCTGGGCTCCAGAAATCCTCTTACTTCAGCATCCCAATTAGCTGGGACTATAGTGCCCTCCTCGCTCAATGCCTGGCTGGGTTTTCTATTTTCAGTTGCGATGGGGTCTTGCTCTTGCTCAGGCTGGTGTCAAACTCATGAGCTCAAGCAATCCACCTGTCTCAGCCTTCCAGAGTGCTAGGATTACAGGCATTTGTAAATGAGCCCTGAGAGAAACAGGTGTTAGATGACAGTACCTAGCTTTTGCAGAATCTGCCCTCTGATCTGTACACAGACTGACTGCACCAGGACCTTGTCACTTTCATTTCTGTAAAGCCAGCTACCTAAAATAAGAGAGAGGAAGAATGACCTTAAATTATTAAAGAAATAGCCTGGTACAGTAAAACTACTTCCACTAAAGCATCCAATGAGCACACACAATATCAATTTGAGAAACAATCTCAACTTTTCCTTTAGAATAAGGTTCAAGGTCAAGTCCAGCTATGCAGCTGACTCCTGTCTGGTCCAGCTCTCCCCTTGTCAGCTGCGGCTGTCCACATGGGCATCACCTGTGTTCCTTATAATAGCAGTGGCCCTCTTGCTTTGTGGCATCCCCCTGTCTGGGATACTCCACTTACTGCTCCCCCTGCCTGGGATACTCCTTCCTCTGGCTCCCTTTCCTTCTTCAGGTCTCAGATTCAGTGCTATTTCCTTAAAGCCCTCCCCAGATTATTTAATTTGTTTATTTTTGAGACAGAGTCTCACTTTGTCACCCAGCCTAGAGTGCAGTGGTGTCATCAAACCTCACTGAAACTTCAACTCCTGGGCTCAAGTGATCCCCTTGCCTCAGCCAGGTATGGGGCACACTGTCTGGCTAATTTTTCTATTTTTAATAGAGACTGGATTTTGCTCTTGCTTATCCTGGTCTCAAACTCCTGAGCTCAAGGGATCCTCCCACCTCAGTCTCCAAGAGTGCTAGGATTATAGGCATGAACCTTTACACCCAGCCTCTAGATTAGTTTATTTACAGTGTTACACCCACTATCTTGTGGTTGCCTCACAAGGGTAGGGTCATTTTCATCTGCTCCATATTGGTTTGGATGTCAAAACTGATGACATGCATCAAGAGGGTATGAAAAGATTTGTTCACATAATGAGACTTTCTAGGGAGAACAGGGCTGATATCACTGTAGGGCTACGGTAAAATCTCCTATAAACTGAACTTGGGTAAATAAGCTTTCTTTCTCTTCTTCCTCCTCCTCTTCCTCTTCCTCTTCTTCCTTCCTCTTTCTTCTTCTTCTCCTCTTTTTTATTTAAATAGGTCTGTCCAGTGTGGGAGGGAAAGGGGAAGAGGAGGCCTGGCCCTGAACTCTGTCAGTGGTCAAACATTGTGACCCAACTGTTAGGACTTGCTTCCTTCATGTATGATTAAATATTGAAAGGAAATCTATTTCAGAATAAATATTTGTTTAAGTTCTTATGGTCAAAAATCAAATTTATTTTCCAAGCAATTTAAATACATAAAACCATAAGCACAATTTTCTGAAATTGGAGGTTTTCGTTTCAATCACAATTCTTTTTATAGTTTTTCATTAATACATAATATTTGTGTGTGTGTGTATATATATATGTGTGTGTGTGTGTGTATATATGGGGTACATGTGATATTCTGTTACATACCTAGAATGTGTAATGATCGAGCCAGGATATTTAGGATATCCATCAACTCAAGTATTCATTTTTTCTATATGTTGGGAACATTTCAAGTTCTCTTCTAGCTGTTTTGAATTACAAAATACCTTGTAATTTATAGCCAACCTACTTTGCTATTCACCATTAGAACTTATTCCTTCTATCTAACTACATATTATGTTTGTACCTGTTAGCCAACTTCTCTTCATCCCCCTTGCCTCACATCCTTTACAGCCTTGCGTAACTACCGTTCTACTCTACCTTCACGTGATCAACTTTTTTTTAGCTCTCATTGATTGAGAACATGAGATATTTGTCTGCACCTAGTTTATTTCACTTTACATGATGACTTCCAGTTCTACCTCTGTTGTTGCAAACGATATGATTTCATCCATTTTTCTGGCCAAATACTATGTTATTGTGTGTATGTATATAATATATACCACATTTTATTTATTCATTCATGCATTAATGGACACGGGTTGATTTCATGTCTTTGCTATTGTGAATAATGCTGCAATAAACCTGGGGGTGCATGTAACCCTTTGGTATACTAATTTCCTTTCCTTTGGATAAA
Source organism: Galagoides demidoff (assembly GCA_963574575.1). Taxonomy (NCBI): domain Eukaryota; kingdom Metazoa; phylum Chordata; class Mammalia; order Primates; family Galagidae; genus Galagoides; species Galagoides demidoff. Next base: position 9,260 of record CAUYQV010083671.1, read on the forward strand.
TTCCCACTAGGGGATCTGTTAGTCATTTGTCTGTCTTCTTTTGAAAAATGTCCATTCACATTCTTTGCACATTTTAATGGAATCATATGATTTTTTTGCTGTTGAGTTGTTTTAGTTCCTTGTATATTCTGCATATTAGTCCCTGTTAGATGAACAGTTTGCAATTATTTTCTCCTATGCAGGAAGTTGTTTCTATTCTTGTGATTGTTTCCTTTGCTGTGCATAAGCATTTTAGTTTAATATAGTCCTATTTGTGTATTTCTGGTTTTGCTGCCCATGCTTTTGAGGTCTTAGATATAAAATCTTTGCCTATAGTAATGTCTTGGAGTGTTTCTTCTATTTTTCTTCTTATAAAGTTTCAGGTCTTGTTTAAATCTTTACACCATTTTGAATTGATTTTTGTATATTTTGTACAAGTTTCATTTTTGTAGATACAGATATCCAGTTTTCCCAGCACCATTTATTAAAGAGGGTGTCTTTCCCCCAATATATGTTCTTGGCATTTTTTTCAAAAATGAGTTAGCTCATATGGGTTTACTTCTTGTTCCATTGGTGTATGTGCCTGTTTTAGTTACAGTAACCCCCATAGTTTATTTGTAAGACAGGCAGCATGATGCATCCAGCTTTGTTCCTCTTGGTCAGGATTGTTTTGGCTATTCAGGCTTTTATTTTTGTTCCACATGAATTCTAGGATTTTTTTTTTCTATTTCTGTGAAAAATGTCATTAGTATTTTAGTAGGAATTTCATTGAATCTGTAGATTGCTTTGAGTAGTATGGTCATTTTAACAGTGTTAATTCTTCTAGGCCATAAGCATAGGATGTCTTTCCATTCGCATCATCTACAATTTTTTCCATCAGTGTTTTGTACTTTTCCTTGTAGAGATCTTTTACCTCCTTGGTTAATTCCTAGGCATTTTATATTCTTTGTAGCTATTGTAAATGAGAGTTCCTTCCTAATTTCTTCTTCTTAAGGTAGTTCATATTGATGTATAAAATGCTACTAATTTTTATATGCTGATCTTGTATCCTGCAACTTTATTGAATTTGTTTATTAGATCTAAGAGTTTTTGGTAGAGTCTTTAGGTTTTCATAATTGTAACATCATTTCATCTACAAAGAGGCACAATCTGGCTTATTCTTTTCCAACTTCGATGCCCTTTATTTCTCTCCTTGCTTGATTGCTCTGGTTAAGATTTCCAGTGCTATGCTGAATAGGAGTGGTGAAAGTGAGCATCCTCATCTGGTTAGTGTCTAGAGGAGAGGTTTTTCAGCTTTTCCCTGTTCAGTACAATGTTAGCTGGATTTGTCATGTATGGAGCCTTTTTATGTTGACGTATGTTCCTTATGCACATAAGACTATCTTGTTTAGCGTTTTTGTCCTGAAGGAATTTTTAATTTTATCAAATGTTTTCTCTGCATCTATTGAGATGATATTATAATTTTTTTGTGCTTCATTCCGTCAATGCAATGTATCATGTCCATGGATTTGTGTTTGTTGAACCATCCTTGTCTGGTTTTGGTATCAGAGTAATGCTGGTCTCATGGGGGGAATTCTCTCTTTTTTAATTTTTTGAAATATTTGGAGAATTAGTATTATTCATACTTCTTCTTTATATGTTTGGTAGAACTGGGCAGTGAAGCCATCTAGTCCTGGACTTTTCTTTGTTGGGAGCCTTTTTATTACTGATTCAATCTTGTTATTCATTATTGGTCTGTTAAGGTATTCTATGAGGAGACTTCAAAGTTCATGGAAAAATAAAATTAAAAGACAAAAATAAAAATATAAATTTTATTTCTACGCAGAAACTCCATCAAGTTCAAGACACTTTTGTAAATGATAACAACAGACACTTAATCCATCCCTAATGAACTGAGAGTCAGGTAGCTCAAGGAGTAGAGCGGCAGCCCCATATACCAGGGGTGGTGGGTTTGAACCTGGCCCTGGCCAAAAACTGCAAAAAAAAAAAAAAAAAGAATTGAGAGTCCTGGGAAATTAGTCATGTCAATGCAGCCTTTTTTATATTATTAACTGAAAAGAAATGGATGCCCTTAAATTCTTTTAAGATTAGGGAACACAAAGACACTATGAAGAACCAAATCTGGACTATAAGGCCTAATGATTACGCATTGAAACTCTCATAGAACGGCTTTTTTGTTTGTTTGTTTGTTTTGAAAGAAAGCCTATTTTATTTCAAAAAAAAAAAAAAGAAAAAAAGGTAGGCTCTGGGAACAGAGTTAGTCCATTAGGGCCTTCAGTGTCCTGGTGGAGATTTTGTCCTTCTTAATGATGTGGACAATGACTCCCATGCCTGACAATGCATCCCAGTCCACGGCATTCAGCATGGCTTGGGAGATTGTTTCAAACAGGTGTTGTGGATCCATGTTAGGCTCCCAGAGGGACTCACACATCCTGTACATTTGTTCAGCGCAGGTGCCACTGACCACAAAGTCATCAGTCACCATGGGGCAGGGCAGCCAATGAGATCTAGAGAGCAAATGAAGGGCTTAAAGGTCTTCAGGTCCAACCCAGCAATGACTGGCTCAGTGTAGTAGGGACCAAACCACTTCTCATACAAAAGATTGGCCACCATACTCATGAGGGTATAAGGTTTGATCTGCCAACCTTCCTTTAACTCATACAGTTTCAGCCGGAACTTGAGGCACTAGGCAACTGTCTGGACATCAGTGGTGAAGCCAGCCAGATGGAAGTATGAATGACGGTCACTCATGGGAAAGATCTTCTGGAAGTCCATGGTCACCATCTGGGCTTGGATCCTGAAGCACCTGTCTACAGCGATGGCCACACAGTTCTTCCCCTCGTGGCCATGATGGCCCCTCCATTATAGGACATAATAGACATATTTGCGATGTACTAGGACCCTCAATCTCTGGTGCATCTCCAATAAATTGGTTTCAGCCTTCTCTGTGCAACTGTTCTTGCTCAGAAATGCTGTTTGATGAGAGAAATGAGCAGGGGCATTGTAAGGGTGGAGAAGGACTCTCTGATCAAGCTTTGGTAGGCATTTTTCTGCCAAAGCTTTGGCTAACTTTCTCAAAATACTTTAATAATAATAAGCAGATGTTATTATTCCTTTGCTCTCCAGCTGCCAAAGTCAATAAGCCAAATGTCTTGGGAAACTCCCCAAGCGTTGCTATGATCTTTTTACTCTTGACTGGTCCACTTTTATTTTGTTTTGACTGGACCTCTTCTACTTCTTGGTAACCATTGCTTTGATTATGCTTTGTCTTCTGCCATATTTCATCTCCTATTACAATTCTTCAAGGAAATGTTTCAAAATCTTGACCTAGCTTGTTTAAACCTTCCATGGAAAGCTCTGTCCTTGTCTATACATGATCTGAATGCAATGGTTTGGGCATCCAGACTGGACAGTTCACTCAACTTCAATTTTTCAGTCAGAATCGTATAAGCTGAGCCAAGTAAGAGGTCTATGGTGCTGGCTATTTTACGTGTTATTAATCATTGGTCCTCTTCAATTAGGGCATGAGTGAGATTTTTTCTTTGTAAATTGATGCAGGTGGTCTGCTACTGTGGACTTTACCTTCAACATTATCTTGTCCCTCCCCAATCACAATTCTTCTAAGTGCTGCTACTGAGTCCTTTCTAAGGCCCATAGAGTTACCTGCCTTGACAATTACTGCCTATAAGATAACACACTCTATAATGAAATAGGCAAATATTAGACACTTTGTTTTTGCTTTATTTTTAAGTTAGAGACAAAAGCTGCTTGATTAAAGTCACTTAATCCACCAGTGGCAGAGCCAATCCCACATAATTCCGGGAACATTCAATGTACAGTAACTACTGAGTCATTAAGTGGTTATTAAATTGGAACTCTGGCAAGGAATAAGATAAAGGTCATTGTGAAGATATGAAAGTACCTACCTGTTGCTCCACTGTTGCTTATTAGACTGCTCAGAATATACTCTGCTTTTAAAAGTTTCCCTGAAAAGAAGAGATCAAATGTCACATAATTAGTTCTGAACAAGTACTCTAACTATTACAAGTTGCTTATGTTCTAAGATTGATTATATAACGGTGACCATAATTGCTCTTGATATATCAGACTGAAAAAGATGACATTTTCGAGAGTAGGTAAGGTGGTAAGTTGTGCAGTACTTAAAATGGCAATGGAATTCATAGGTGTGCGTGTGTCACACACACATAAATAATTCATTTGTATAGAGCAGAATTTGAGTAATACAGGCAAACTTTTATAAAAGGCTACATCTCCTCTCTGTGAAAGGTATAACTCCAGAAGAATACAGTTGACTTATAGAATTATCAAGAAGGAATTTAGGGGCTTGGCACCCATAGCACAGTGGTTAAGTGCCAGCCACATACACCAAGGTTGGCAGGTTTGAACAACAACAACTGCAACAACAACAATAAAAATAGCTGGGCATTGTGGTGGGCACCTGTAGTCCCAGCTTCTTGGGAGGCTGATGCAAGAGAATCGCTTAAGCCCAAGAGTTTGAGGTTGCTGTGAGCTGTGACGCCATAGTACTCTACCAACGGTGACATAGTGAGACTCTGTCTCAAAAAAACAAACAAACAAAAAAAATTAGGGGTAGAGAGTGAGGGGATTCTTTCTCAATATTTTACATATTTTATTTTCTACCTCACAAGAAGGGCCTCATGTATGGAAAGCTGTTCTCGCATAAGGAGGAAATGTAATCCTTTATCCATTAACCAGCCATTCCTTCTTCTCAATGTCTCTAACCCTACATGAGCTGGCTCTTGTGACTTCTCGACATTACCTCTATTTTTTCCCACCCTCTCTTCTGCTTCAGTCACAGTGGCTTCCTTATCGTCCTTTTAATCAGGCTTGTTCCCTCATCAGGATGTTCAGAATCATAATTATTTTAGTCTGAAATGCTTTTACACCAAATATCGAGGCTTGCTTTGTTCCCCTTCAGGCCTTTGCACAAATGTCACTGTCTCCTTAGGCCTTCCCTGACCACCCTATTTAAAATGATACACATAGACATATAGCCTGGCTGTGATGGACTGTATTTCAAAAAAAGACCATGCTAATATCTTCCATGCTACACACTCTTTTGTAATGTGATCTCGTCACTTCTTCGTCAAGTGATGGAATCTAGAGTTTCTCTCCTCGAGCATGTATTGGCCCATGGAATGTGGCAGAAATGATATTATAGTACCTTTCTAGTCTGGGCATTAGAAGATCTACAGTTTCTACCTTCTCTTTTTGGAGCCCAGCTCAGTGCCCTGAGGAAGCTGAGGCAGCCACACTGGAGGCCCTCACCTGAGGCCCCAGCTAAGCTGCTAGCTGGCAGCCTTCACTAAATGCTACGTGAATGAGGCCATTTCAGACCTTCTAGTCCCAGCTTCCCAGCCAACACTACTTAAAATGATCATCTAACTACAAAATTATGAACCATAATAAATTACTACTGTTTTAAGTCACTAAGGCATGGAAAACTTGTAACATAGCAATATGTAATAGAAATGGGGCACTTTATACTCTGGTTTTTCTTCCAATTAAATAAGAAATCAGGCACTTTAAAAGTAGAGTAATATTTTAACAACGTTGAGAATTGAAGGGTGTTGAGTAGACTGAAAAAGCAAGGAGGAAATTGTTAGTGGCTGTTTGAAGAAAGGAATACACATCATATATGGTGGAAAGTTTGGCAGGATGGTCTTTAGGAGTAATGTGCCCCCACCCCCCCGCCACAGTTTCCCTTTCCACTGTTTCAATTATTTGTATCAACTGCAGTTTGAAAATATTAAATGGAAAATGACAGAAGTAAAATGCTCATGTTTTAAACTGCACGTTGTTCTGAGTGGCATGATGCAATCTTGTCCTGCCTGGGATGTGAATCAGCTCTTTGTCCAGCAGATCTACACTGTCTACGTTGCCTGCCCATTAATCATTTAGTAGCTGTCTCAATTTTCAGATCGATAGTTGGGCATTGCAGTGCCTGGGTTCAGGTAACCCTTATTCCTTAATAATGGCCCCAAAGTACAAGGGTAGTGATGCTGGCAATTGGGGCATCCCAAACAGAGGCCGTAAAGTGCTTCTTTTATGTGGCAAGGTGAGTAAGACTTAATGGGGGGAAAAACCATGTGTTGCTAAGATCTACAGAAAGAACAAATCTACACAGAAAATGGGCAGAAGGAAAAAGAAATTTGTGCTAGTTTTGCCATCATAGCTCAAACTGCCAAAGTTATGGCCACAGTGCATGATGAGTGCTTCGTTAAGAAGAAAAAGCATTAAATTTGTGAGTGGAGGACAGGAGCGGAAACATCTTCTGACTGACAGCAATTGGGCTTGCTATTACACCTAGTTCCATGTATCCATAGGGGGTCTTGGGAATGCATGCCTTGAGAATTGGGGGACTACTTTTTTGGCATTTTAAAGTAAGATTTAGAGAAAACATAGAAGGCCCAGAATAGACTTTTGGCCATTCAGAAAATAAAACCTGGAGGCAAAGATCAAATCCAGAGTAGTGGCAGTAAAATGTGACATTAGGGTCAAGATCACATCAAGGGTGTGATTGTAAAACCCTCTGTTAAGACCCCAGACCCTCCGTGACCAAGCAAAAGCCCTTCCTAAGGGTGCTGTCCCATAGCACCTTAATTTGTAGCCCAAAGTAGAGCTCAAAGATAAATGTAGGCATGGCTTTTTTCTAATTTAATATGCTGAAAGGCTATAAAGCATTAAAAGGAATTATATCAACTTGATCTAAGAAGGGTAGAGATAATGAAATATAAAAGAGACCTCTGGGAACCCAACTTTCCATAGGCATAGAGCAGGCTTAGATATTTTTATAAGAAATGTTTTACGGAATAGGAAGGATGACTCAAAGGCAAGTTGAAGTGCTGAGGAGAACCACTCCCACACAAAAGGAGTGAGCCCTAATCAAGAAACATTCCTTGTCCCCAGAGCAGGATTTTAGACTAGTACGGACACTGCAGTTGCTATGTGACACTCATACCCTTCTCCCCTCCCTTTGGAACAGAAGTGTCTACTGAAGCTATCCTGGCCCTGTATCTCCATTGTCTGCAGTTGGGCTTGTTTTAGGGTAGATTGCTTATCTTTTAGTTCACAAATCTCTGTACCCCAGAAGCAGCACCTGAGTCACATTATTTGTCTCTAAACCTGATTCACAGGATGAGACCCTAAACTTTGAGCCTAATGCCTTCATGACATGAGACTCTGAGAAAGGAGTAAAACCCTTCGTCTACAGAAAGGATGTGAATTGTTGCGGGTGGAGCACAGGCTATGATTAAATTGCTTTACACCACTGGGTTTGGGGATAGTTTTTTGTGAAGCAAAGGATAACCAAAACACTGTCATACCCCCACCCTGGCACATTCTTGGCTTTATTTTTCTCCTTGGCATTAATTGCTATAAGATAGATCATGTGTTTTTAATTTTATTTTACTTATTTATTTATTTATTTTCTTGAGACAGTCTCACTTCGTCACCCTTGATACAGTGCTGTGGCATCATAGCTCACAGCAACCTCAAACTCTTGGGGTCAAGTGATTCTCTTGCCTCAGCCTCCCAAGTAGCTGGGTCTACAGCCACCATAACTCCGGGCTATTTTTTAGAGACAGGTTCTTGCTCTTGATCAGGCTGGTCTTGAACTCCTGAGCTCAAGCAATCCACCCGTCTCAGCCTCCCAGAGTGCTAGGATTTATAGGTGTGAGCCACTGTGCCCAGCCCAAGACATACCACATATTTTTAATTATTTGCTGATTGCCTATCTCCCCACTAGAATGCAAACTTCAAGATGGAAGTGGGTTTTGTCATTTGTTCACCACTGTGTTCCTTGTATGTCTAATCATGCTTGGCACATGGCAGATAATAAATATTTGTTATTCATCCAATCAAATATCTGAATTGCGCCAGGGACTGTGCTCAGAGCCGGAGACTGAATGATGAACAAGATAAAGCCCCTGTCTTCAAAGTAGTAGTAGTAATAATAATAATAATAACTGCTGTTTAGGTAGACATGATCCTGAACTATAAACAGGTACTCTTACCTTCACTTCACAGATGAGGAAATGTGCCTCGGAGATGCTAGGTAATACAACCAGAAGGTATGAACCAAGGCAGCCTGCCATGGGCCTCCCAACTCTCCCCTGCACCAAACTGCCTCCCAGAGTGAACGGTTTTTCAGACTGGTTGTCCAACATACTGTTGCAGGGGACCATTTTGAGCTATGCAGGGTGTAATTTTCTTTGTCCACATCCTTCTGTTCTCAGAGGAAGGAACATGCACCACAAAGCAATCTCTGCATTTTTTAGAGTTTCCTACCTTCTCTCTTTCCCTTGTCTAATTTTTTTTGGCTGTTACTGTGCTCTTTCTTTCCTTCTTTTCTTCCTCCCACCCTTCTCAGTTCCTTTCTTCCTTCCTTCCTCCCTTTCCTCCTTTTTCTTCCTTCCTTTACTCCTCTATTTTAAAACCTTATTCTTTTACTTTTTTGATATTTGTTTGTGGGTCTTCCTCCCCTAACCTGAGCCACTTGAAGATCGTGAATCTAACCTTTATCACCTTTATAACTATCTCCAGGGCCTAATGCACTTCTTGGAACATAATTTTTCATGGTTCGGGGTCTGATAAAATTTATTCATACCAACATCTTTTTAAAGAGGGAAATAAAGTGAAATACCTTCATGAATAATTTTCATCAATGCCGTCTCTCTTCTTAAAAGTTATATTCCCTAATTAAGTCTTGTTGCTATATAGTAATAGGCATTTTAAAAATATTGACCTTGTAGTCACCAACCCTTCTGAATCTCTTAATTCCAATAATTAATCTGTAGATTTCTTGGAGTATTCTATGTGGGTATTTATATTGTCCACAAATAATAACAATTTTGTTTATTCATTTCTAATTTTTATATCTTTTATTTCTTTTTCTTTTCTTGCCTTGGGAGAACTTCTGCGTTACTATCAAATAGAAATGGTAAATAAAGTGTATTTTTTTTTCTTGAATTGGTTTTTTAAGGATCCTTATAATTTTTCATCATTAATTTTGCTGGAAGTTTTCAGCTACCTCTTTTTATGAGGTTAAGAAATTTCCCCCCTTTGTAGCTATCAACTTACCATCTTTTAGCCCCACTCTATCCTTCAATATCTGCTTGGTGATAATGGGACGGAGCATGCAAATAGTTCTCCTTTGCCAGTTGGCACGATGGTAAGCTTTGTCATTACACAGTGTGGAGGGACACTGCATGGGGAAGGGGCTTCTCTTCCTGTTTTGGTGTGTCTGGGTTTAAAACCCAGTACCTTCCCTCATTCTGTACCACTGTGGACCACTGACCCCCACAGCGCGGGCTTCTCACGGCCTCCCTTCGCCTGACCTTGGCAGCACAGGCGACTGCTGTGTCATCTGTCTCCTCAGCATACAGGGGTCAGCAGAACCCCTCAGTCAGTGGCTTCCTCTCAGGTGACTTCACAGTGGAGGGCTGCCTGTTGGGCTCCTCTCTGTGAGACGATTCCTCTGGTGCTCTGTAAAGGCAGCGGTATGGGGAGTTCCGCAGCACCTTCCTGTAATGGCTTCCCCCAGGACCCAGAAGGTGGGTTTCCAGTAAGTTCTGCTGGCGTGGAACCTTTGTGACTTCTCTGCTGAGCTTTGAGCAGGGGCAGTACATTCTTGAATAAGATTTTGTTCTCACCCCTGGTCTGCCTAGGTGTGAGAGTGGGACCTCTTTCTTAGGTGTTCTATCTTGGTCCAAGGGATAGTGGCTATTCCTTCTAAGTGCTATCTTGTACTCTGTAGAGAGTTATTCTTTAGAGTTCTCTTTACTTCCCGATAGTCAGTTCTTCATTATGCTAATCCCTGGATATAGTTAGTAATTCTTTATATTAAACCTTCCTTGTTCAAATTACAATGTAGTTCCTGTTTCCTGATCACACTTCTATCCCTAGTTTGCATTTTTAACCTAAATGGGTTGAAAATGTTATTAACTATTTTTCAAATCAATTTAGGTGGACACAATTTTTCTACTTTATCCTGTGTATGTGGTAAATTGCATAGATAGATTTTAAAATATTTAACCATCTTTATATGTCTTCCTTGGAATAAATCTTCTTTGTAACATATTATTGATTTAATGTAATGTTAGTCAATTTGATATTTTAAGATTTTTTGCATCTTATAATTTGTATAAGTGATATCACCACATAGTTTCTTTTTATTTTAATCTTATGTACATTAACCTACATATTTACCAAATTCTTTATTCATCATTGGTTTTGGCAGCCCCAGCCCATCTTTCTAGATTCAATTTCCTCGATAGAAGAATATATCCTTGTGTATATATGTGTATGTGTGTGTGTGTGTGTGTGAGAGAGAGAGAGAGAGGGAGAGAGAGAGAGAGAAGTCTTGAGAATAATTAATATCTTAGTCTTTGTCTAAAAATGTCCATTTGTTCTCCCTTTTTGAATGATAGCTTTGTTGGGTATAAAATTCTAGGTTGAAAGCTATTTCCATGCCATAGTCAGAGATGCTGTGATTTTGGGACTCTGTTATTATTGTTAAGATACTCTTTGTCAGTCTAAATACACTTCTATGTTCATCTGCCTTTTTGTTTCTTTTAAGATTTTCTTATTGTTTGATTTTCTATGGTTTTACCAGGTGTGGATTTCTTAAATATTTTTTTTTGCTCATAAATATATTTTTTCAATGTAAAAACATATTTTTGTCCAATTCTGTCATCTTCCAGTCTTTTAGTCTCCCTGGAAGTCCTATTATGCTTCTATGCTTTTTCCATTCTTCTTGAGTTTTTAAGATTTCTCTTTTATATTTTCATATATTGAGAACTCTTGAGCTTCATTCTCAATATTTTCTTTAAATACAATTTCCAATTCTATAATGTTTTCCACCATTTTTAGATATATTTGCAGGAAGACATTTCAGATAGGTTATCTGGGGTGTGAGAATACTTGAGGAACTGATGCAGTTAACTTTCTTAATTTTAAAGTTGTTACCAGTCACATGTATCAGGTGGACAGCCTGGCACACAGCTAGAATCTTTAGATCATCCATTGCTAGTCCAGTGAGTTTCATAGATGGCATCAGGGCCATTTTTGAGCTGGTAAGAAATTCAGATACTCACACCTTATCACAGACCTACTACATTAGAATCTGCATTGTAATAAAATAGCTGGGGACTCCCAAGCACGTGGAAATTTGGAAAGTATTTCTTGGGAGCACTATTATTGGTTTCTTTTTGTTAATAACTTGAGTTGAGATTAAGCAAAAAACAGAGCATTTAGAAATTTTTATAATCATTTGCCAAAATAATTTCATAACTTTTGAAGCTAATAATAAACATTTTATGTTTGTATTTTTGTATCTTGTATCTTTGTTTTTTCTTTCTTTCTTTTTCTTTTTTTTAGAGACAGAGTCTCATTTTGTCCCCTTCAGTAGAGTGCTATGATGTCATAGCTCACAGTAACCTCCAGCTCCTGGGCCTAGGTGATTCTCTTGCCTCAGCCTCCTGAGTAGCTGGGACCACAGGCACCCTGCCACAATGCCCAGCTTTTGTTGCAGTTTGGCTGGGACCAGGTTTGAACCCACCACCCTCGGTATATGGGGCTGGCGGCCCTACTCACTGAGCCACAGGTGCTGCCCTTTATTTCATTTTTTTAATGATTTTTTTTTTTATTGTATCCACTCCAATAAAGCAGTGTATTTGGCAGTTGGGTGCTCTTATTTGGCACTTGAAATGCCAGAAACTTGTCTCACTAGTACTCGGGGGGTCGGGGAGATTGCTCGGTTTTTTGTTCTCTCCAGCCATGGTTTTATGGTTGAATTCTTATATCTACAAAAACTAAACGTGCATGCTTTGCCTGTTTTGTGAGCAAGTCCCCATCAATTACTATAACTTCTGAACACCACATTGTTCAGTAATTTCAACTGCTGTATTTTTTAATTTCTGAAAGTCCTATTTAGTTCTTTTCCAAGTTAATAAATTAATTTTCTTTTCTTGTTGTAGTCTGTCTTTTTAAACATATTACCTTTTAAACCACATGAGTCTGCCCGGTTGTTCAGCGTTTGTGTCTCCTTTTGCTTTGGGGTGTCTTTTTCCCTCTTTGTTGTATATGCTATTGCTGGCTCACTTGGTTCACTTTCTTTCATTGCTTATGAATTTTAATCCAAGTTCATCTGCAGCCAAGGATATTTTCCTGGGAGATTCCCATGCCCAGTGTGGATGTTTCTTTGGAGCATACTTTTATACTTTATCTTTTCCTGGGCTCCAGAAATTTCAATCTTGAACTGCTTTTTCCTTAATTATTTGGTGAGGAATGCCTTGCCTTGTGTGGAGGTAAATTCAGACTCTACACAGATGTTTGGCATGGATGTGAGATTTTTATTTCTTTTGAGAGATATTTTTTCCCTCTACCCTAGAGCTCACGCAGAGAGCCAGGCTTCTGTGCAACTTCTCAAGGCAGGCTGGTGGAACTGGAATTCTGAGTCTTTATCTCTAACTCTGGTTTGAAAGGTTTTCCTTCCTTATTTCAGGCAAGAAAGAGCTAGACAGGCCCAGAGAATCTTCTTTGCCTCTGACACGCACCACATTGAATGTTTGGTTCTTTGGAACGTGTTTGGATGGATACTAGCAAGTTCCGGATGAAAGGGGATAATAGTGTCCTTCTCATAACACCTTTATTATTCTTCTGTATGCCATATGATTATACTATAATCTCTTTTATTTCCCCACCTCCTGATTCCTAAATGCTGGGGCTGGAAGCCCCTTTCACTGTGCCTTCTTCCTTCATGCCTAAACCACCCTGTCCCTCTCTCTGAGATATGCAGTGTAGGTGAAGCCTCAGCAGAAGTTTACCCCTAGAAGACTTCATTCTGAGGCTGAGTTTGTATTCGTACAACACTTCCGATTCTGTCTTGAGGAAAAGACAATCCCAACTGTTGGGGAATAAGATCCAGGACTTATAATGTAAACAGGGGAGTCTCCTCCTCATGATCAGGTCCCAGCTTACTTATTATCAGGAGAAAAACAGTACATCATTTTGGTTAGAGACATGAGAGAAATAACAAAACAACAACAAAAAGGAAACTTAAATGATCAGTTTGATTGTGCAAAAGCAAACCTATACTTACCTGCTCAATTTCTCCACCACATCATAGCAATTCTGTATTTCACAAAGTATGTTAGATATTAACTCTATTGCAAGTTCTGTTTGATAAGGACTAATATGTTGAGCCTGCCTTGCACACTCCAGCCTTCATTATTCTGTCCCACCCCCAATGCTCTCCTCACACTTCATTGCCATCTGACACCATCAGAAAGGACATTAGTTTTCCCTCCTGTCCCCCCAAATTATAAACACCATCAGCAACGTTTGAAAAAATAATTTTTCTTAAGTTCAACTCTTTCCCTGCAGGTACTCAAGAAAAGCAAATAATAAGGCCTGGGCACAATTTATGCACAGTTGCAAGAATTTGAAAGTGAATGAACTTGGGCTTTTGAAAAGTTAACCTCCACAAGCCCATGTCTCCCCTGTCCTTTTGTCTCTGCCTCTCTCTGTGTGTTCAGCAACTGTCCCACTTAGTGTAGTTAGTACAGTTCCTTTTCAAAGGAAATGAGGTAAAGGGATTTTAACCTCTTGAAGACCAGAGTTATTAAAACAATAGCAATGACTAACACGAATCAAAAAATGAAGCAGTACTGTTTCTGGGAGGAGCAACCTGCTTTCTCTTTTCATCTTTTAGTCTTTCACTTGTTGAAAATTGAGAGTAGCAGGCTGCGTGTTTCTAAGTCTTATGGGCAATTTAAATAATTCAAGAATTCTATGGAAGTGGACTTCGCTGTAATGCATAGCAGGCCCCCTTTCTCCTCCTACCCAACTCGACATCACATCTTAAGTTAGAATGTCAGTCTCATTTTTCATTTCATTCAAAGTGACAGGGGGGAAAAAAAAGATACTTTAAGACCTAATCAGGTACTGTACCGGTGTTCTGAAGGATGAAAAAAACCCTCAAATTACTTCAGTGGGTTTGTCAGCTCCATTGTTAGCTTAGTCAAGTGGCCCTACAGAAAGGAGACAGGAGAGCTAAGAGAAAATAGTAGAATTCTAATCTGCTTTTTAAAGGCTCTTGGTCAGAAGTATAGCAATTCAGATATCCCTGTTTGAAAGCAGCAGGACAGATTTGTTAGAAGACAAAAGCTCCAATTAGTATTTTCCACACCCTTTCACAATTTTCCCTACTGCTTTTGGCTCTGAAACCCTTTATGCCAGGGCCTTTGTGCGGGCAGAGGCGGGTGGAAGGGCCGCCGGCGCGCGGGGGAGGGGACCCGGGCGCGGAAAGGTGGCACGCGGGGCGCGGGGCCGCGGGCTGCGCCGAGGTCAAGTAGCTCCGGCGGGTGGGGGGCCGGGGACCGGGGCGGCCGGCAGGAGGGGCCTACCTGAGTTGACCGAGAGGCGGGCTTGGCGAATGACCACCTGCGGGGCAATCGGCGTCGCTGGCTGCAGCTTGTGGAGCCCCTTGGCGACCCGCAGCAGCTCTCCGGAGACGTCGAGCCCGTACAGGAACCGGTCCACCAGGAACACCACGGCCGCCGCGGCGCCACAGTCCCGGGCGCGGATGGACGCGCGCAGGGACGCCTGGAGCCCCGCGGGCGACAGAAGGCAGGATGAGCACGCTGTTTTAGGTATTTTCGTTAGCACAGCAACAGCAAAACCCATCGCACCCGAGGAAAAACGTACTTTTTAGGAGACTGAACGAAGAGGAAGAAAATAAAGTCCTATTCAATTGTGGGATTTCCCCTTCATTCCATTTCTAAAATAATGCAAGGGATAAATGCATATTTCCTGTTGTTAAAAACTCAAACAAAAGTACATAAGGTGACAATTATAAGTGTCGAGTAAGGTCCCTACTTCTTTCCCTTCTGCCCCTAGTCTGGTAAGACTGGTTTGGGAGAGAGCCTTTTGGAACTTTTACCCCTTTTCCTCAATTCCTTGTCTTGTGTTGAGCTTCGTCTCTGTCTCTGTCTCTCTCTCTCTCTCCTTTCTCCCCTCTCCTCCTCTTCCTTTTCCTTCTCGCTCTCTCCCCTCTCCTCTCTCTTTTAGAAATCCTGCCCTCCCTGTCTTTCTTTTAGAAATGAGATCACACTAGAATGTAGTTGCATTGCTATTCTTCTTTCAATCATCCTTACATCTGGGAGAACTTTCCACATCAGATCATGACACCCTCCTTCATTTACTGCCTACATTATCATTAAGAAAAAAAATACTATATAGAATATTAGGTGATATTTTAACTTTGACCGTATCACCATCTTTAGTTAATCATTGAAGGAAGATAACTGTGAAACAGAAGTGTAACCTCAAGAGTGAGAAGCAGAGATGAATAAGGCAAATTTATTTATGGAACAGCATCATTATCTTTTGCTTTGGTTAGGATGTTATGCTAACAACCTTTGATCAGTGGTTTTGCAGCTAGTAACATAAATGAATTTATCAGCTGATACTCTTATCTTCATAGGCTAAAATAAATCAATGGAGCCTAAAAAGCACTGTAAGCATTGCACATTTCCTAGGCAATATTGCTTCATTAAACACCATGTTCTCCATGTAATCTAAGTGCTAAGCCTTAATAGGGAAAACCAGGTGCCAGGCACAGTGTTATATACATATTTATACGTATCAATTTTCTCAGTCCTCACAGTAATCGTAACAGGCAAGTTTTATTATTATTCCTGTTCTACAGATTGGAAAACCTGAAATGCAGAGGTTAGGTGAAGGTCACATGACCTGGGGTGTGAACACAGAGGGACAGGTCCAGATCCCACATACTCACATCCCTTGTACTGACTCTGTGTTAGGATAGAGGAGTTGGTTATTACTTATCTGATATTCATAGTTGTGTTAATAAGTACCCTATATGCAATTAACATTGTTGCAGGTTGCTGGTCTTAGAATGGTTTAATTCAGGCGTCCTCAGACTACGGCCCACGGGCCTTATGAGGCCTGCCTAGGACATTTATCCAGCCCAGGTGTTTTTGCCGCTGCTGCCTGTCCTGCTCAGCAGCCGACTCACCCCCGGGGCTTACAGTCTGGCCCTCCAACAGTCTAAGGGACAGTGAACTGGCCCCTGTTTAAAAAGTTTGAGGACCCCTGGTTTAATTGAACAAACTGAAAATAAGAACAAATATGCTCACAGAAATGGAAAGCAGTCTCTGCTTTCCAAAATATGTCTGGAATAGCTTTCTTAGAATTTTAATTTGATGCTTTTACACATTGTTGAGTAAAACTGGCTGGAAAGTTTACATGTAGCCCATTCCAGGATTCTATAAATGGTATTTACTTACATGATTTGGTTTATCATTTTTTCCTTTTTGATGATCTATGGCACTGCATGTGGAACAGAACATTTATATTTACAGGCACCTGTCAAGCAGGTAATGCCCACCAATAACCAGCACAATGCCCTTTTTCTTTTCAAATTGTTGCTTTCTTAACTTATTAGGACTTTTAAAACTATAAATGTGTTTGTTAAGTGAAAATTTACAATGAAAATTTTTCACTGTCTATTTATCTTTTCTTCTAAGTCAGTCATTGTTCTCATTGTGACAGAGATGCCAAAATTGTTAAGGCGGGGGAATGTTTCTTCTCTTTTCATGATGTTTCCTCCCATGTGAGGGGAGCTCAATTAGCCTCTCTCTCCCTTTGCTCATTCTGATCTGCAGAAGGTGGAGTGGCTGATGAATCAACTGGGCATGTATGGCTTCGCCCTTCCCTTTTCTCTCTTGGAAACAAGCTGACCAAAGGAAGTAGGGATTCTTCTCTGCTTCTTTATCTTGTAAGTTTTACCTAGTAAGCTACTCTATATGAGGTTTTCCACTTGGCCCAATAATTCTTGTGACTGAATGAGGGGAAGTTTACATAATTCTGGGGTTTAGCTAGCAGATTCCCTATCCTTTAATACAAGGCCAAATCTTCCCATTTAACTTTTATCAGAATTAAAAGCAATATTTCGTCTCTTGTTTGCCTTTTTTATTTCTTAATTTGCTTAGAACCAAGAAAGAATGAAAGATTTTATGTTAGAGCCTCCCAAAGACTTGATATTAATCATTGACTTTCTATGGCACACCATAACCTTTCTAAGAGAAAGTTCTCTGCCCACAGCCTCTGTTTTTGGAGTAGCCACGTGTTTTGCTACTTGGTCTTGACATCATTCTCTCTACCCCACCACCAGAACAGGAGGAGCCACTTGAGACCTGACCCCATGTCCCTGTGGTCTGGCTTGAAAAAATGGACTTAGCCATCTGAACTAAGAAATACTGAAAAAAAAATGCCTATTGTAGGATAGAAAGATGTAGAAAGTGAATTGGAGGTAAGTCACATTTATGGGCAACATGAGGGAAGATCTAAGAATGGATCTCCAGCTCTAGATCCAAATCCACCTTTGTTATACCATGTGTATTTTCATAATAATGTATATCTCCTCTTATGAGTTCACTTGAATGAGCTTGTTCTGTTCCTTCCAACTGAAAAAGCTTAACTAAAATAAAAAGGTTCACAACTTATACAGAGGTTTGTCAAATGAACCATGAATCTGAAAACTGCAAGTTTCAAAATGAGATGGGAAAGTAAATTGACACATTTACATAAGCCTAGCTCTGTCTAATACAACCAGTCTCTCTGTAAGAATCCTTCCTACTCTGAGGATGTGTAAATAGAATCCGTTGTTTGACAAATTCAGCTGCTACCTGCAGAACTTGCAGTTTCTGCCATTGTCAGCCTCTCTTATCCTTTTGCTTAGAAAGAACAACCTTGGCTCGGCGCCTGTGGCTCAATCAGCTAAGGCGCCAGCCACGAACACCTAAGGTGGCGGGTTCAAATCCCCAGCCCGGACCCGCCAAACAACAATGACGGCTGCAACCAAAAAATGGCCGGGCGTTGTGGCGGGCACCTGTGGTCCCAGCTACTTGGGAGGCAGAGGCAGGAGACTCGCTTGAGCCCAGGAGTTGGAGGTTGCTA
>CAUYQV010083673.1:0-19004 GCA_963574575.1 Galagoides demidoff
TGGTGGGAGGGTGACTGGAAAGATCACTTATATGGTCTGTCTAACAAGGGTACAAGTGAATTTTTCTAGAACTAGAGTATAAATGTTTTAACACAATAAGTAAATGACACAAAGTCTATATTAACCAGTTTGATGAAAATATTTCAAATTGTATATGAAAACACTACACTGTACCCCATGTTTGCATTAATGTACACAGCTATCATTTAATAAAAAAAAAAAAAAGAAGGAAGTATGATGGGCAAAGTAAACTAAACCCATTCCAAGGAAAGATTCTGTGGAGGGCTAAAACAAGGATCTGTTAAGAGCTACTGATGGAAACAAGAAGTTCAGTACTGTGATGAGCCCCAAAGAACTGGTAAATCTCAGGTGGCTTAGTCAAAACCACTGAGAGCCGATGTGGATGGGCTGAGAAACAGGGACCAGAAAGCACGAGTAAAAGAGCAAAGCAGCAGCACCTGCTCGGAGCTTCCTGCTCTTACCAACCAGCTGCTGAACTGCTATTTTTCCTTTGGTTTTTACTTTTGGCCACAAAGCTAAGTTTCCGGTTCCCCCATGATAACTGTTTTCATGTGAAATTAAAATCATTTAGGAGAGAAGGGCTGCAATGTGCACTGCCTAGTTAAATTTGGCGGCCTGGCTACATGGTTGGATATTTCAGGATTATAGTTTAAAACTCTCTGTAATCACTATTTGATCATCATTTTTAAAAGGTCATTTAAATTTAAATATACAAATCTTAAAATTTTTCAAAAATAAATATTTTAGTAATTAAGAATTTTAGATGGCCCCTGTGGCTCAAGGAGTAGGGCGCCAGCCCCATATACCAGAGGTGGCGGGTTCAACCTGGCCCCCCCCCAATTAACTGCCAAAAAAAAAATTAAAAAATTTAAATAAATTTCTGATTAAAAATTTTAAATAATTTTTAAAAGTTAAAATCATTTTATGATTACATTATAACTCATAAAAATAATAAAAAATAAATGTAAATAGCTACCTATGGTTAATGGCTACATATCAGACAGTGAGATCTAGAAGGATGCACAGTGAAAATGTTAAAGCATGTACGTGTTTATTAGAAAAAAAACTTTATAACTAAAAATGAATTCAATTTTCTATAAAAAAATTTCATTTTTTTTCCCATTTATGAAAAAAAGAACACTCCCTCAAAGTTTCACAGACTCATATAAGATCCTTCAATTTAAGCGCAGGGCAGCAACTCACATGTGTCCAGGGCTGCGGTCGGTGGCTCCTGTCATGTACTCCATGGTTCTGTATACCTATTAAAACATGAGAAATGGGATTTAAATCGTTCTGTGCGCTTTGCATAAGGCAAAAATGAAGGAAACCAACTACACTCGGAAACCTCAGGGAAAGCAACTGCTTTGGGACCAGGGCTAAAAGGGATTTCCAGAGTTTCCCATCTGGAACACCCTAGAGCCACCAAGCTCTGTAGCCGACCTCTGACCTCGCGGGGGCCCCACCCCGGGCTCCCCACCGCCACCCGCCACTGTGCCCCTGACCGTCCCCGATGCCTGCCTGTTCTCAAAACTCAGATGCAGGAGTCCCCGGACAGCATCACCGCGCCCACTGGCCCGACCCCGAGCCCGGACCCTGAGCCCCGCAGCCCACGGGACACCGGGCAGGTCCGGGCAGGAGGCGCCCACGCAGCGCGCACGCGGACCGAGGCCGGCCCGAGCTAGGGAGCCCACCCCACGCCCTTCTCAGGGACACCGCCCGCGGACAACCCAGTTCCCGGCCCCCGGAAGCTATTCAGAGCCTCCAGGCCAGCCCGGGATTTGCGGGAACCCCGCAACAACACAGACCTCTCCGCAGCCTTGTCAGGGGGCCCTGCAACCGGACAGCCACGGCGGAGATCTCGCGATACAAGAGACAGAAATCCCGCGGCCTCGGGAACGCCCACGAGAGGGCCGAGTGGGGGCGGAGCAAAGAGAAAGGGGCGGGCACCGGCGAGCGGGCGGCTGCGGGAGCCAAGTCCCGCGGCGCGGGGACCGGGCGCTTTGTCTATGGTCGCTGCTTTTGAGTTATCTTGCTAGTTTCCTCTGGCCAGAGTTTACTCAAAGCCAACCTAGTCCTGTGTATGTTCACCATTATATTTCTGATGCCTGCCATAGCCTCATTGCTCAACAGAACAATTATAAAGAAGTCTCGGTCATTTTAAACTAATTATTCGAATGTGTTTCCTGATAGTCCATTTAATACTTCCTTATGACATTGTCCCTTGATCTTACAGCAGCACAGAAACCACATCTAATTGCTCTTATGACGGCATTTCAAATTATCTGAAGAGCATAACCATTCTTTCCCTAAATCTTCTCACCCCAACTTTCAAGGAATAAGCAAGGGCACTTTCTAGAAGGTGATAAGAGAAGACCACTCATCATTTCTTGCCCGAGAAGATCAAGTAGCCTCCCATTTGTTCTCCCTACTTGCAGACTCCCGTCCATCCTTCTCAAATGCAGTTCTCCTCTGTCACACTCCCTTATTTTAATCGTTCAGTGGCCTCTCATCACCTTCAGGATTATTTCCAGTTTCTTTGCATGGAAAAAAACACCTTTCAGTATCTGACTGCCACATGTCCTGTCACAATCTCAAATCCCCAGCCATGCAGATCAAGGGCAGATCCTTGGGGGAAGTAATCTACCTTTGTTTATGCCTGGGACATTCTGCCATAATGATCAAGCCTGTATTAGCTTCCTATTGCTGCTCTAACCAATTATGACAAATTTAGTTGGCTTAAAAAACATAAATTGATTATCTTACAGTTCCAGAGGATTGACAAAGCTGATTCCTTCTGGACGTTCTGGGAGAGAATACATTCCATTGCCTTTTCCAGCTTGTAGAGGCTGCTCACATTCCTTGACTTGTGGCCCTCATCTTCTAGCTGTCACAATCTCCTTCTCTGACTCTCCTGCCACCTTCTTACAAGAGCACTTATGATATTGTTGGGCCCACCTGAGAGGTTTAGGGCTAGAGTCTGTGTGAGGGTCTGCAAGGAAAGCAGACCAGTCCAGGGATTAAGGAAAGGCTTTATTAGCAGAGAAAGGAGGAAAAAGGAACAGAGTGGACTCTGAACAGGAGTCAGCTTGCTGTCATACAATTTCAAGATGCTTTTATTAGTGGAGCTGGAATGCAGGAAGGGGTTACAAGAGGTGATGAAGGTCATCTTTTTTTCTGCAGAGTGAATGATGCTGTGTCAGGGACCAACTTTAGAAGATGTTAGAATTACTCCCTTTCACAGAAATGTTAATCTTGGCCAGGCGTGGTGGCTCACACCTGTAATCCTAGCACTCTGGGAGGCACAGGTGGGTGGATTGCCTGAGGTCAGGAGTTGGAGACCAGCCTGAGCAAGAGTGAGAACCCATCTCTCAAAAGAGCTGGGCATTGTCACAGGCACCTGTAGTTCTAGCTACTTGGCTGAGGCAAGAATTTGAGGTTGCTGTGAGCTATGACACAATGGCACTGTACCCAGGATGATAAAATGAGACTCTGTCTCAAACCACCCTCCCCCCCACACTTAAAAAAAAGTGTCAATCTTCTCACCAGAGCCTTATCTCTAATGTCAGCCAGAACCAAGGTAGGAGATTGCTTCTTCTTCTTTTTTTTTTTTTTTTTCCTGACTTCCCTTAGGACTTTTTATTACCTGTAACCTTTGGGAACTTGTTTGGGTTAAATCTGCTTCATATTCTATGACCTTCTTGTACCTGAGTAATGAATGATAACTTCTCTAGGTTTGGAAAGTTCTCTTATTATTTCTTCTGATAAACTTTCTACTGCAATCTCTTTCTTTACTTCCTTTTTAAGACCAATAACGCTTTGATTTGCCACTGAAGACTCTTTTAGATCTTGTGGGAGTGCTTCATTCTTTTTAATTCTCTTTTCTTTTGACTTTGTATTTTCAAACTGCTGTCTTCGAGCTCACTGATTCTTCTGTGTGGTCAAGTCTGCTGCTGAGAGACTCATGCATTTCTCAGTTTATCAGTTGAATTCTTTATCTCCAGATTAAGAATTAATTGGTTTTAGTTCAGTCTCTGCTAATTTCTTTGATAGGCTTCTACATTCCTTCTCTGTGTTGCCTTGAAGTTCACTGAGCTTCTTCAGAACAACTACTTTGTATTTTTTGTCTGAAGAGTTAGCCCTCTCCATTCCTCTGGCACCCTCACTTAGTTTGCTTGGTGAGGTCACGTTTTCCCAGATCTTCTTCATGCTTGTGGATGTTCATCAATGGGCATCAAAGGGTTAGGGATTTATTTTAATCTTTGCAGTTTGGGCTCCTTTGAACTGATCCCACCTGAGAAAGCATTCCAGATAATCGAAGGAATTGAGTGTTGTGATTTATATCACAGGTTGCCCCAAGCCCAGTAATGCCGTGACTCTTATAGACTCTGGGTGGTACCAACTGGGTGGACTTGGGTGAAATATGGGAAAATACCCTGAATGACCAAAGTGTCTCACTGTCTTTGTTGGGCTGCAGGAGTTGGAAGAGAAATGACTCGGGCACTCCCTCATGGCCACCAGTCCCACCCTAAGCCCGTGATGCCTGCTGCCTGGCTACTTCTGATGTTCAAAGCCCAAGGGCTCTTATGTCAGCAGATGATGGATCCTGCCAGGACTAGTCCTGCGCATAAAGGCAGTGTGTGTCCTTCTGCCCCAGCGTGGGTCCAGAAATGCCATCCAGGACGAAGGCCTGGACTCGAGTCTGCTCAGTATTTTATTTTACTGTAGCTGAGCTGGTATACAAGTTGCAAAACAAAGTATTCTGACCTTTCCATTTTCTTTCTCCAAATGGAAGAAGACTCCCTGAGCCACACTGCCTGTAACTCTGGGGGTGACACAGGCCCTGGCTTAGTCTCCACCACTGGTGTCTCACTGGGTCATGTGCCTCCCTAGTCCACTGGCTTTGAGCCAGCACAGCTACAGAAGTTGCCCAAGGAGTGCATCTTTTGCACCCCAATTGCCTTACAAATTTGGTCCAGGCCCCAGCCTGCTTTTTGTAGGGCCAGCCAGGCCCAGGTTTTCAGACGGAGGATGCTCTGTGGCCGGGCTGGTCTAAATGCTCCCTCTGTGGGTACCTGCAGGATTCTGCCCCGTGCTGTGTCCTCCCCGACTCACTTCCCTGTCTCCCCACCCCCACACTCAGTGCACTGCGGCCAGAGGCTGAGGGAGCCGATGCCAGGCTGTCTTTTCTGCCCTCTTCAGTGCCTCATTCCTTGACATAATGTTAAAACCAGGTAGTATGAGTACTCACCTGATATTTTGGTTCTTCTGAAGGTGCTCGGTTGTGGGGATAGCTGTGGAACTTGGTGCCTGTGGGGAGGGACCGTTGCTGGAGGTTTCCATTTCACCAGCTCGCTTCTCTATTATTTCTCACAATTGCATTTGGATCTGCAATCATTTCAGAATTTTGAAAGTTTAATTTAAAAAAAAAACTAAGGTGAAAATTTCTGATTAAGACAGCAACTCCCCGCTTTTATCTTTTCTAATAATTACCTTTACAAAGCCTTGACAATTCTGTCACCGCCTTTGGTTGGCTGATTAATCCCACCCGCACCTCCCCCTTCTTCCACTAGGGGCAGCCGTGTGACAAAATTTTGGCCAGAGGAAAATTGCCAGAGAAAGTTTATTGGACAGTCTTCCCGGGAAGCGTCAGCTCTCCTAAGAGCTGAAGGCTTAGACATTGGGTATGCTGTTTCGCCCTCACTCTTGGCTCCTTGGCTCCTTTGCTCCTATCTCTTTTCTGTCTAGAATACAAATGTAATATCCAGAGGTGCAGCCACCATCAAATGGCCACAGGCAACAAGCAATGAGGGCAAGGAACATCATTCTGACCATGGTAAGGCAGAGAGCTAGAAAGAACCCAGCTAGAGACAGCAAGACAGTCGGGCCAGTGTCCTTATGCAGACGCAGCCGTCCTGGGCTGCCCACCATTTGGTTTCCTCTATGTAAGGGAAAAAAAGAGTGTTTCAGCTTCTGGTGGCCAGATTTTCTATTATTTGTTGCCAAAGACATTTCTAACACATTCTTACACTCAAAGGAGGTTCTCGGCAGGGCTAATGTCCTTTCCTACCTTACAAGACTGTTTTAAGGATGAAAGCATCAGAGCTGCTTAGTATTCTTGTGTGCTTCAGAAACCTAATTGCTGATGCTCCGTTTTCCTTTCTTCTTGCCCATCAGTATTTGGTGTTTCTTATTCTCTTCAGCTTGGCCTGAATTTGTATTACGTGTATAATCAGATGCTTGCCAGTTACTCTCCTAATTGAATTGGGCTCAAAAAAAAAAAAAAAATTAATGGTCTTCCTAAACCATTCCAGCCCAGGGCGGCCTCTCCCCTCTCAACCTCCCAGCACTTACTGGCTGCACCCTCTCAATTGCCAATTCACCATGCACTGCCCATGACACTTCTCCTGCAGCTGTCACACAATAATCGATGTTTAGAGCTGGAAGGGACTTCAGAGATCATCTGCTCCAGCGACCTCAGTGCGCGTGAATTATGGCTTAACTCTTGGAATTCTTTACCTCTCCATGAGTTTACAGCTTATCTTCCTGACTAGATCTTAAGCTCCTAGAAAAAAAGAGATAAAGAATAAATATTTGTTTACCCACTATATCCTAACACCTTACACACATAATTTAACTTTCATAATAATCTTAAGTGGATATTTTTCCCCATTTGACAGCTGAAGGTACCAAAGCTCAGAGAAGTTGTTATTTAGCAAAGGTAAGTGCCTAAAAATGTCTTAAGATATTTATGTCCTCAACCTCCTCCCGGGCTACTATTACTTGATTGTATTTGCCTTTTGGGGTTCTTCAACGTTTTTCTCTTTTTAAAATTTTTTTAAACTTTTTTTTTTTTTTAGACAGAATCCCACTCTGTCACCCTGGGTAGAGTGCTGTGGCATCATAGTGCACCCCAACCTCAAACTTTTGGGCTTGAGCAATCCTCTTGCCTCAGCCTCCTGAGTAGCTAGGACTACAGGCACCCAGCACTATGCCTAGCTAGTTTTTCTATTTTTAGTAGAGGCAGGGTCTTACTCTTGCTCAGGCTGATCTTTAACTCCTGAGTTCGAGCAATCCACCCACCTTGGCCTCCCAGAGTGCTACGATTATAGGTGTGAGCTACCGCGCCAGGCTGGTTATAATTTTAGATGAATACATGTGTCATCTTTAGGAGCACCCCTTTCTATTTTTAGTGGAGATGGGGGCCTCGCTTTTTGCTCAGGCTGATGTTGAACTCATGAGCTCCAGCAATCCACCTGCCTTGGCCTCCCAGAGTGCTAGGATTACAGATGTGAGCCACCATGTTAGTTCTCTTGTATGAGTGAGAACATGTTATATTTGTATTTTTGCTACTGGCTTATTTCACTTAACAAAATGTTCTCCAGTGCCATCTATCTCGTTACAAATGACAAGGCTTCAATTTTTATTGCTGAATAATATTCTATCATGTGTATGTACCACACTTGCTTTATCCAGTCATCCACTGATGGACAGGTGCATTCCGTATCTTGGCTACTGTGAATAGTGCTGCAATAAACATGGGGGGCACAGATATCTCTTTGATACACTGATTTCCTTTCTTTTGGGTAAAAAACCCAGCAGTGAGATTGCTGGATCATAGGATAGTTCCATTTTTAGTTTTCTTAAGAACCTCCATGCTCTTATCCTTAATGACTATACTAATTTCCATTCCCACCAACAGTGTAGCAGAGTTCACCTTTCTCTGCCCTCTCCCTTTCTAGCTAATTTTCAAATAACTTCCTCCTCTCCCCCCTGCCTTTGCCTCTTCCAAGTTTAGTATCCCCCCAAATCTTAGTAATTTGCACATTCATTGCCAAAATTAACCCAGTTGGAAGCACTAAGAAATCTAATAGCCAGCTGTTCCCGGTAAATATTTATTAGACCATTTTTAGACCTTGGTAATGTGTCCAATTAATATTTATGAATGTAAAATAGAAAATCCTAAACAGTCATGACTGCACTCTTTCAGTATTACTTTAAAATTCAGAATTAGCTCCTGAATAGAGTCTGTAAGTATCTGGAGAAAGCAATTAAAATTTTAATCCCAGGAAGGATGATTGTCTTTCCCTGCCCTGTGCAGGCTCACTGTTTCTTGGTCCATCAGCTGCACTGTCAATTATGGCCCCTCTCCAGCCTGTAATCCACCCAGAAGAGTGAGCAATCAAACGGCTCAGGGAAAATTTACTTGAGTTCAACAAATTCTTGAATAAACTCATTAATTTTCTCAGAAAGCTTCCAAGAGGGTAAGTGGTAGCCCAGAATATGATATTCATTCCTGAATTGCTTGGCATATAGTCACAAGGCTTAATTTCACATGCAAGGAAATCCTTTTAGCTGCAAGAATTTTGCATTTCTATTCAGGACACAACAAATCCATTCTCTGAAATCCTAGCAATTAATTTATTGCTGAAATTTAGATATTTTTTAAAATAAAACCCATCAGTGGCATTTAGACAGTGAAGAATATTTGCACACAGTAAATTCCAGAAGACTAAATCAGCCAGACTTAGGATCCGTTGATATTGACCAAACACAAACTGTGTGTCAAGCACAATTCTAGACAAGTTCACAAATATTATCTTAACCATCACTATAAACTCAGGAGGTGGATTTAATCCCATTTCACTGGTGAGGACAGCAAAGTTCAAAGTTCTGTGGAAACTGTAAATCTAGGCTTTTACTCTGGCTCCAGATCCAAATCAGTGCTCTGGCTCAGCAGAGTGATCTAGGCTGAGAATTTCAGTATGAGAGAGGAGTTAAGGTAGCCCATGCTTTAGGCATAAATGTATACCTGCTAGCACTATTGGGTGGGCTCAAAAATTATGAATTAAGACAAGGCTAGAACCAAAGTGCTGTGATTTCACTGAGACACTACAACTTGGCATCCTGTTATTTAAAACTGAGTTGAAAGGAAGGACATGCCCTGAACAAATCGGGGTTTCACCTGATGAAAGGATGCTCAGTGTAAATCCCTTCATGTCTCGATGCTCAGGTTTAGAAGGTTAAAACAGATGAGCAACATGATACAAAGTCATAGTGTAGATCTGCTGTCTTTTTATGCCAAGTAACTATGGTCAACAATGGGGAATACTTTTGCACAATCTTTTTTTCTTCTTCATCAGACTCGTGATTCCTGTACATCAATATACAGTAAGTCTGAGTCTGTAGATTAGGGCTTAGAGCTGCTCCAAGGTGCATTGACAGGACTTCCAGGACCAGCTGGGAGCAAAGTGGGGAATTCAGGATTAAATCTGACCCAAACTGTTTTAGTTTGGAGAAGTTGAGAATGAAAGTTTATTTAGATGTATGAGTACCACAGACTCCACCCAAACATAACGTGTAGCATGTATATTCTGAGATGTCACCAGCGTGCACCATGGACTCCACCCAAACATAATGTGTAGCATATATATTCTGAGATGTCACTAGCGTGCACCACGGACTCCACCCAAACATAACGAGTAGCTTGTATATTCTGAGATTTCACCAGCGTGCACCATGGACTCCACCCAAACATAACGTGTAGCATGTATATTCTGAGATGTCACCAGCACGCACCTGTGCAAGGCTGAGTCCTGGACTCCTTCAGCACCACGTTTGTGAGACTAGCTCTGAAGGGGACAGTAGAGCCTTGAAAGGTCTGATGTGATCCTCACTTGCTCACACTGCCCAACTGTGTAGCTGCTGTTGTGTCCTGTCTGGGAAGGATCCTGGAGTGTTAATAGGGATTGAGAGCTGACCTCTCTGACACACACCCAAGAAGCTCTGACTTGCTGTCGCACATTTAGATCTGTGAGCCCCGTCTGATTTAGCCAACTGATACCTTTGTCTGTTCAGTCAATCTGAGCCTATTCGCATCTGTCAAAGTAGGATATGTGCAGAGTCAAATACCCACATTAATTCCAAGGACTTTGATTGATGAATAAGACTCCTTTCAAAAAAGATAGGTTGATTGATCACCAAGCTAATGCCCAGCGCTGGTGTTCACCCTGAACAAAGCGTGAGACGCACAGGAACCTTCAAGGAAGGCGCTCTTTCTCTCACATCCACCTAGAGTTACTTTTAGATGTTTCCACATATTCTTAAAATAAGTTCTGCCAACTCACATAGAAAGGAAAGTCTAGGGCAAAACAGACATAAAAATTGATGAAATGTGAAATGTGCTGTTACAACAAAGCTCCTAGAAAGGAAGATGATTGTGTAGCAACAGGGTCTAACGTCCCTTTGTAGGTAATACTTAGACACGCTGTGTACGGGAGGAGAAGCCCTCCCAAAGCAATCTGATACGAATTTGAAAATCCAGGTACAGACCTATGGGAATTCACAACCTCTGGAAAATACTGTTATCTATAATGCATAACATGAAATCGCCTCCTCAGCGGAAAGCTGCTCCTGGCCTTCTGCGGCCTCTGTGGCAGGTGCATCCCGTCTTCCGTTCCCGGCATTCCCTTACCCCTTCCCCACACTTTTCCCTAGAGCGCACACCTCTCCTCTTACAGCTGTTTTCCCGCTGTGGCACCAGGCCAATCGGAAAAAGAAAAAGAACAAGGTTATGTCTCTGAAAGCTTTGAACAAGGCTTTTCACTCTTATCATTAAAGTCATATGGGGACAGTGTAGAACTTTATCGGACACGTTACTTTGACATAGTTTAGCTGCATGCAGGCTTAGATATTTTTGAGATTAATACAGATGTTTGGTAGCTTTTTCTTTCAACCAGTCTCTGGTTTGTGTAGTCCACCAAGGCTTCGGTTTTACGGTGGAAGGGACTGAAATCCCTTTATCACGAGAGGGATAAAATTTCTTCCACCAGGGCTCATGGGGAGATAATGGTATTCCATTACTTAAGCTACTCGTTCCTACTCCCCTGCTTTTTCAGACATAATTAAATTACCCAGCTTCCTTTTACTATGGAGTTGTCATTTACTTATACCTTTTAAATCTAGGCAGAGGGCGTTTTAAAAATAAACTCTTTATTGCAACGTCATGGGAAAAGTGCACAGATCTTAAGTTGTACAGTTTGATGAATTTTCACAAACTGGACACACCTGTACGCAGCACCCACACAAATGAATGTAACCAGGACACCAGGTGGCTCTAGGAGGAGCCTCTAGGGTGACTTTTATATTGTGGATTACTTTCGCCTGCCTTAAACTTCCTATAAATGCTAACATCAAGCACGCGTGACTTCTTTCACTCAACATTACGTTTATGAGACTCATTCACACTGGTACACGTAACAACAGTTTGTTCATTCTTGTTGAATACATCATAATCTATTACTATTTATGTTCTATTATTGATGAACTTTTGGGTTGCCCACTTCAAGCCTATTATGAATAGCCCTGTTGTGAACATTCCTGCCCATATTTCTGGTGCGTATTTGTGTACATTTCTTTTGGGCATGGATCTTAGGAATTGAACTGTCAGCGCACGGGGCCTCCCTGGGTATGGGCTGTCTTTTCAATCTGATCAGTTCAGGGGTGTGCAGGCCTTGGTTTACACTGACTCTGGGGGCCCACAGGTAAATTTTTAGAAATTTTGCAAGCTGGTTGTTATATTAAACCAAAGTTAATAAGTATTGAAAATCATCACCTCCCTGCCACATTTGACTATTACCTGTGATTGCATCTGTGTGGTGGAAATGCTATGGTATGGTGACCGTTCTGCCTCTCTTCAGCCATGTCATGGGGGTGACTTGACATTGGTTCCAGGGAAGTATTTACACCAGAGAAACTGTGAAATGCTACTGATCAATGATTAATAATTAATACAGCATGGCCATAAAGTTCGTAAAGACTTTATGACCACCCTGTATGTTGTGTTATCAACTTACATAGACTTAAGAAGGTAACGGAGAAAATGTTAATAATGCAGATCACTCTGGTAAGTGCCATCTTTATTGCTGATATGTTGTGACTGGCATAAAAAATTGTCAAAGCACGGTTGAATTACAACCCTACATACAGACACCGGAGGGTAGCATTAGACTTAAGTATTTTGGGTAGCAAAATAAATTAAAGAAATAAATAGAAATAATTTAAAAAATGAAAAAGAGTCTAATTGTGAGGGATGTGTGACTTAGTTCAATGTAAGCATTTCACATGGTGCATCAAAGCAGTACCCTGGACCCCATAAATGCATCAATGTACAAAGTTATGATTTAATAAAAAATAATAAAAATAAAAAAGAGTTTGGCAAAAATTTAAGAAGCATCTGTAGGAATCAATTAGCTATATGCAATAAACCATAAAAGGTATTATATATTTTATTATTATTTATGAATCTGTGCTACACACACCCTCACACAACTTTCTGCCCCCTCTAGAAGACTCACTGTTAAACATCATTAAATCTCCAATTGTGCGGTCACGTAGTGATTTAAATTTACTTTCCTCAGCTAAGAAAGTTGAACACATTTCCATAAGGGTATTGGTCACTAGAATGTCTTTTTTTTGCAAGACCCTATTAAATCTTTTGCCCATTTTCTACTGCTTTTAGCTTATTGATAAGTAGGAATTTTTTATGTGCTCTTGATGAGAGTCCTGTATTGTATATATGCACTGCTCATACCTTGCCTTGGTCTGTGATTTGCTTTTATACCCTCTTCATACTGCTTTTCATATAGCGAAGTTCTTAATTTTCATTTAGTACAAGGTGGCAGTCTTTTCCTTTATGGTTAGTGAGTTTTGTGTCCTGTTTGAGAAATAGAGGGTACCAAAAAATATATAAACATTTTTAAGAAAGGAAAAAACTGTATTGAAACAGTGGGGCCAGCCGTGTCTCACGCTGTAATCTCAGCACTCCGGGAAGCTGAGGTGGGCAGAATGCTTGAGCTCAAGAGTTCAAGATCAGCCTGAGCAAGAGCAAGACTCCATCTCTATGAAAAATAGAAAAACTAGCCAGGTGTAGTGGCAGGTGCCTGCAGTCGCAGCTACTGAGGAGGCTGAGGCAAGAGGATTGCTCAAGCCCAAGAGTTTGAGGTTGCCATGAGCTATGACATCATGGCACTCTGCCCAGGGTGACAGAGTGAGACTCTGTATCAAAAAAGGAAAAAAAGAAACTGTAATATTCAATATATACCAATAACAAAAGTGGAATACACATCACATTCGAGCACCTCTTGTAATAACAGAAGTCAAACAGATCTGAGTAGTACAATTTTAGTAAAGGTTGTTCCTTTCTTAAAATGTGCATACATTTTTTTTGGCATGTTTTGTATTTGCCTTTCCCTAAGAGCCCATGGTTTTTTCTAGAAACTTTGCTGTTTTATCTTTCACATTTAGACCTGTAGTCTACCTGGAGTTGATTTTTGTATATGGCATGAGACAGAAGCTAAGACCCACTTCTTGTCCATACTGATATGGACATAATATTTCTTCATCAATTGAGCCAAAGAGTTTGAGGCTGCTGTGAGCTATGATGCCATAGTACCCAATCCCAGAGCAACTGAGTGAGACTGTCTCAAAAGAAAAAAATAAAGAAGTACTATTGTACTTCAGTATTTAATAACTAAGAGACTATGTGTGAATCTTATAGGGTGGTTTTTAATAAATAAAGAAATGGAATTTAGCATTTTACGGGTATTGTTCCACTTTAATCATCTTATTTATCCAAAAGATACTTTATCTGAGATGGTTAGTGAATAACTATCTCCTTCACATGAACAATGTTTATTGATTCCCACTCTGAACAAGACCCCAAGTTAGCCTCTAAGGTATACCAAAAAAGAAAAACCACTACACACACTCAGTCTTTTCCTTTTATCTATTTTTCAAGTCCATTAATTCTGAAAGTCGTAATATTAGCATTTCTGTCTTCTCTTCCTAGACATTTACCATTAGATCGCCTCATGATTTTACACACTATTTTCCCTCATAATATTAAAAGAAATTTCTTCCATAAAATGTAAAGCAGAATCTAATGACATTTGCATTCAGACTGTGTATTGGGCAAGTCAGTATTTTATGAGCTTAGCAAAAAGAGCAGACTGAGTGAGCAAACGCCTTTTCTAAAGAGAGAAAACACCAGATTTTATATTTACAGGATGATGCATCTTAAAGAAATCAAAATAAATTGAGTTCATTCAGAAAGGATATATGAACTACAGGAAATTAATTTCTTAACTCTGTCATTGATTCTATTTTGGAGGGAAAAGCCCCTCATCACATTTATAAATGACCATTTTACAAAAATGAAGGAGGGTAGATTTTTTTGCACTTTTAGTTGATTGTAGAGAGGACATCATCTTCCAGTAGAGGGCATCTTTACCCCATTTAGTCTTTGACAAAAGTAAACAATCTTTGGCAGAATGTTATTTTACCTTTTACCTACATCTGACCCTACTGAGAAAGTTGAGGAATGATCTCGATGTTAACAGAGTTGTTGAGAAACACACATACACGTACACACATCACCTTTCTCATTAACAGTTTCAGAATTAATAACTGCTCTATTATGAAATTCTCTTTGGAACAAATCAACATTCCCTCTTATCCCCTCTTTTCCACCAAAACCAAGCAAACAAACAACAAAACAACGCCCCAAGAGCTAGAGGTTGCTGTGAGCTGTGACGCCACATCTCTCTTTTAGAGAATCTGTCTCTAAAAATAAATAAATAAATAGAATTTAAAAAAACAAAACAAAAAAAGGCTTAAAATTTTCAGACTTTTGTTTTCCTGAGATACTTATTCATATCTGAAAGTTGAAATGCATCTTACTCACCATTAAGTGATGAGATACACTTTTGCGTGAGAAATTAGCAAAGATTTTTGGTTTTGTAGGACTAGAGTGGTGAGATATTATTAGTAGCTACCTGAGTAGTGAGTTAGCACTGATAATCACATTCAAGGCTAAATTTTAACCTGTTTAGAGTCCTAATCTTTTTTTTTTTTTTTTGAGACAGTCTCACTATGTCACAGTTGTTGCAATTGTCATTGTTGTTTAGCTGGCCCAGACTGGGTTTGAACCCACCAGCCTCGGTGTACATGGCTGGCACTATAACCACTGTGCTATGGGGACTGAGCCTAGAGTCCTAATCTTAAATTGTTGTCACAACATGTGGAACCAAAGAGCACAGAGAATAGAGAGCTGCAGAAAGCTAGTGGTCACCAGGTAGAGTAAGTATTCACCATGAAGGAGGGACCTTATGCAGATAAAGCTGTATTTGCTACCATCACTCACACCACAGCCAAGTACAGAGTGTCTGCCTATCACATGCCAGGAAATGCTGTCCAAGGCTGAGGAAATTAGGAGTTTTCTTAATAGATGATAGAATATTCAAAGCAGGGTGAAGTTGGCATCACTCACCCACGTCTCATAAAGGGTTATCACTAGATGTTGACCATCAATCTGTCAACATCTTTTACCAACTTTTAGGAGAAGCTATTCATTTACCTTCTAAATGGAATACAGGATGGGAATGCAACAAAACCCATGAATTTAATCAAATAGGAAACACAGTCAAAACCCTGAATTTCCTTGATAAATTTCAAAATAAAACTCTGCAACTGTCTGCCTGAAGATTGCTAGAGAAGTCACAATCAGGAGCACAAGTCCTAGACATGACCACGTCCCTATGATGATCTGCAGGGGAAATCTTCAGATTCACAATGTAAATACTCTCAGGACTCTGAGTTCAATCGCAGTACTGCAGAGGAAATAATTTCCTAGATGGATGGGCTGTGTGGACTGTATTAGTTTGCTGGGACTGCCATAACCAAATACCAGAGACTACTGGTGGCTGAAACAGGAGAAATTTATTTTTCTTGAAGCTCTGGAGGCTAGAAGATCAAGATCAAGGTTCCAGCAAGTGTAGTTTGTTCTGAGGCCTCTCTCTTTGGCCTACAGATGACCGCTTCGCCCCATGTCCTCACAGTCTTTCCTCTGTGTATGTAAGTGTCTGATTGTGCGTGCTCTCTCTCTCTCTTTCCCTCCTCCAATCTTCTCTTCTCCTAAGGACACTAGCCAGACTGGATTTAAGACTCACCCTAGGCTCAGCACCTGTGGCTCAATTGGCTAAGGCACCAGCCACGTACACCTAAGGTGGAGGGTTCGAATCCCCAGCCCAGGCCCACCAAACAACAATGATGGCTGCAACCAAGAAATGGCCGGGAGTTGTGGCAGGTGCCTGTGGTCCCAGCTACTTGGGAGGCAGAGGCAGGAGACTCGCTTGAGCCCAGGAGTTGGAGGTTGCTATGAGCTGTGATGCCATGGCACTCTACCCAGGAGGATTGCTTGAGGCTCCGTCTCAAAAAAAAAAAAAAAGACTCACCCTAATGACCACATTTTAATTTAGTAATCTCTTCACAGTCTGTATCTCCAAATACAGTAAATACAGTCACATTCTGAGGGACTAGAACGTATAAACTTGAGGGTGGAGGGATAATTCAGGCCACACATGAATGGATTGAATGAATAAAAACATATTTTCACTGACACGAATTCAAAAATCAATAAAACTAGAATGTGAATAAAGAGAAGCAAAACATCTGTGATAAGGAACTTCCAAAAATTTCTTAAGTACAGAAATGACAAATTTCTGGCACATTAACAAAGAGAAAAACAACATTGCAATTATTTCTTTGATACAGAAATTAGACACATTTGCCAAACTTCCTGCCAATAAGCCAGTTGAAAATTAAATCTCCTTTTGAACTTCTAGTCATCAATGAAAACTACTGAAAACTCTCATTCCTTCAAGAAAATAAAAGAAGTAAAAAAATAATAATAATAAGGCTGACTTAATATGAGGTTAGTAATCAGTATACAGAGAAAAGATGTGTAAGCACGGTATTTGGAAATGTTGGAATGTAAAAAATTAGCAAGCGGATGTACTACTTGAGTTATGGAATATATATTATTGTTTTTATTATTATAATGAACTGGCAAACATAAGAAATATCTTTTTCTGAGTTCTGTAAGTCAGTCTAGCAAATTATCAAGCCTGAGGGAAAGTTGCGGGAACCCCTGAATTTGTAGTATGAGTAACCAGGACACCGCACTTGTGTGTGGATGATGTCTGAAGAGGAGGCGGCCCTGTGGGACTTGGCTTCAACCTATGAACTAAAAATAAAATCCTAAGCCCCCTGCTGATTGAATGCACCTGCCTCCCTGATTCAGTTTCTCCAGAAGCCTGTGATTACCTGCCTGGGAGGCTCACTGGGTGCTCGGGAGCAGAACTAGGCGTCTAACCTCATGTGCTGACCTCAGTCCATCCCCCTTCTGTGCTGGGCCTGAACCCCTAGTATTAGGCAGACCCTGGAGTCTTTCAGGGATTCTATAGGGGGAAAAATTCATTTGTTGAATCTCATCTAGTCTTTTGTGTGTTTTGACTGATAGAATTTGGTAGAAATGGTAGCGAACGACTTCTGGGCCTCAGCATCAGGAGATGGTGTGGAGACTGCCTGCATCCTCTTTGAACCCTACCCTGGGACTGCCATGTGGGAGGCCCAGCACAACCCGCTGGGCTACAGGAGGAGAACTAAGCCTCTAGTCCACTGATTTTCAACTTGTGTTCCCTAAGAGGATCTTAAAGGTGCTGCCAAAAAATTTTAAAGATCGTTAAATTATTTTCAAAAGAAGTTCAAAGCACAGTTAAGTATATTCTACTTTTTACTCTTTTTTTTTTTGATCAACATAATTTAAGTGTGCTGTGGAAGTTTAACTATAAGTTCAAGTGTGCAGTGAGATAAGAAAGGTTGAAAACCACTGTTCTAATCAACTGCCAGATGTATAACTGAGGCTGCTGAGAACCTGACATCTCTCAGCCAACCTGCCAGCTCAGAGCAAATGCTGCCCAAAGCCATCGGAACCCACACGGAGCAGAGAAAAAACATCGTCACAGTAAAGCCCTGCTCAGATCACTAACTCACAGAATCATAACAACATTTTAAAAATACAATTGATCCTTCAACAATATGAGTCTGAATTGTGCAGGAATTGTAAGAATATAGTATATACTACATATATACAAAATATTTGTTAAGCGACTATGTTATCGGTTAAACTTCCAGTCAATAGTATGCTATTAGTAGTTATGCTTTGGGGGACAACAAGTTGCAGGTGTAATTTTGGCTGAGGGGGGGTTGTTGCTCCTAGACTTCACGCTATTCAAGGGTCAACTGTAATTTTATATTTTCTAACACCAAATAATTTGTTTTATGGCAAAAGTCAGCTGATACAGTGCTAAAAGTACAATGATGTCTACAACTTACTTTCAAATATTTAATACAGATATACATTTTTATTTTGGGGGTGAGTTAAAGCAACTATTTCAAAAGATTAACATTCAGTAAATCTAGGACAGATGCGTGGCTGTTTACCAGACTGTTTTTTCCTTTTTTCTGTACATTTTAAATGGACACAATTCAAAGTTAGGGAAAATAAAATTTAAAAAGCAGAAGACAAGAATATTTAGCAAAATATTGCTAATTACTGAAGGCAAGTAATGGGAACTCAAGATCAATTTTTGTCTTTGAAAATTATTTTCATGATATAACATTTTAAAAATAGACATCGGGGAAGACTACCAGATTGCAAGTGAAAATTTTGGTTCTTGGTCCAACTCAACAGACTTATATTTGTTGCCCCGACCAGACTCTATCCATTTACCTAATGTGGCACACTCTCTAGGTCAGTGGTTCTCAACCTTCCTAATGCCACAATGTATTTTTATTGTTAAAAGGGGTCGCGACCCACAGGTTGAGAACCGCTGCCCTAGGTAACCTACCTGTTTTCCAGACCTCTGCTTCCTTTCTGGTAAGGCCTGGTTTTCACTAAAGAGACTCAAAATGGCAAATTATCACTTTCCTAGTTCAGCCGCACTTAGAACAAGGGCATATGACCCAGTTCTGGCCCCATTCCTCTGAAATTGTTGACTCTTGTTATTTTGTGTCCCCTGCAGTGGGTGGGGACTATCATTGCTCACTTCCTTCACCTTACCTGAACTGCTTAGTGCCCTCCCCAG
>CAUYQV010083675.1:0-13008 GCA_963574575.1 Galagoides demidoff
TTTTCTGGAGCCTCAGAATTTCCATATGTAAAATGAAAAATGTAAAATGAAAATAACTAATGCATGGCTCAGCGCCTGTGGCTCAAGCGGCTAAGGCGCCAGTCACATACACCTGGGGTGGCGGGTTCGAATCCCCAGCCCGGGCCGCCAGACAACAATGATGGCTGCAACCAAAAAATGGCCAGGTGTTGTGGCGGGCGCCTGTGGTCCCAGCTACTTGGGAGGCTGAGGCAGGAGACTCGCTTGAACCCAGGAGTTGGAGGTTGCTATGAGCTGTGATGCCATGGCACTCTACCCAGGGGGATAGCTTGAGGCTCCATCTCAAAAAAAAAAAAAAAAGAAAATAACTAATGCACTGATACCGTAAGGTTATGGTTAGATGGATACATATAAAGAACTTAGCACAGTGCTGGACCCATAGTAAGCATGCAGTAAATGTTAGCTGTACTTGTTTTTATTACAAAAACAACTGGTGAGCCTTTATAATTGGAGGAAGAACATTTAGGAATATACGAGTTTGGCCAACAATTTTTGATTCATGTGATATGTAAAGAATAAAAGATAGAGAAACCTGTTCCACAAATGCAACATATTAAATATGGGCAGAAGTAAATAGATTTTCTTTTCTTTTTCCTTTCCTCAGTCAGGCTTTCTTTCTGTTGTCTGTAGTTTGGACAGTGTCGCTATGGTCTCTACATTTGTTGTCTAACCGTATCTATCTATAGAACTTGCTATCATCCTTGATTCATTTCTTTTCCTCCTCTCTTTTGACTAATCTGTCAGGAAATTCTGTTGGTCGTGCTACTCAGAAGTCTCTCAAATACGTGTTTCCTCTGTATCCACCATGCCACTCACCCTGGATTAGGCTCTAACTACCCAAACTATTGCAATAGATTTCCTACATGAGCCTAGTCAAGATTATAGAAGACTCATATCACCTTCTATATAGGGACAAGTGGCAAATAGCTTTGTGGCCATACAGTCTTTGTCACAGCTATTCGAATCTACCATTGTAACTCTAAAACAGCTATAGAAAATATATAACCATGGGCATGGGCATGGGAATGGCTGTGTTCCAGTAAAATTTTAGTATGGATATTGAATATGAATTTCTTGTATTTTCAGGTTACATAAACTGTTACTCTTCTTTCCATTTCTAAAGCGCCTCTAAAAGTATATACACCATTCCCAGTTCAAAGGTTGCAGAAGAACAGGTGGCGGGCCAGATTTGATCCCAGATTGTATTTTTAAGTCTCTTGCTTTATACTGTCATGAGTGACCTTTCCCACAACTACAGAAAGAATCAAGTTCAAATTGCTTAGCCGAGCACACTATCCCTTTCATTGCATAATTGCCTACAACCTGTATTGCTATTCTCATCTCTAACCTTTTCCTCTGAGTTTGATGTTCGCTATGCTTTAGTCATACTAGATTGTCATTTGTGATCCTAAAAATACAGCAGGGATGTTAACACCATTATGCCCTTCCTCTGGTTATACTGTCATAAAAATTCCTCCCTTCTGTAATTTGTTTAATTATCAGACTTGCACAAAACACACATCTTCATCATTATTTTTTCTGAATCTCCAACTCAGCAGAATTCATTACTCTTTTATTTGTATTCCATGGCACTTCATACATATATTTTTCCATAGAAATTATCATGCGGCTATAGTTTCTTTCTTTCTTTTTTTTAATCACTTATCTTTAGATTTCTGGCCACAGACTGCTTAGTACAAAGGAAAGTACTCAATAAATCTTCAGGGAACATTTAGATGACTTACCCACAGTACCTCTTTCTGATAAGTTGACATTACTATCATTATTTGATTTTTCAAATTGTGCATGAGGAAAACAATGATTTATGTAATCATAAGATTTGTCAATGATCAAACCACAACATAGGACTAAAAAATTGTTTAGTGTTATTTATTCTAATTTAGAACTTTAATATAGTTCTTTTTTTTCCTGAAAGCCTATCTGTATTTTTGCCTCACCTTTCTTAAAAAATCATCCTCTAAGTCAGTACATCTGGTATACATAATATTGACCTTACACAGAAAATCAAGAACCCTATGATATTGAGATTTGAGGGCTCCTAGAGATATTGCCCAAATTTCCTTTTACCTGCTGATCTTGACATCATCATTGTTTTTACTAAAATGGTCCTAGTGAAAGGAAGATATTTCTGAGAGAAGTAATATAATCAACTTCTGTTAGTCGTGTACACTTTAGTATGAACTAAAGGGAAAAATAGAAATTCTATATGGAGGATTATGAACTTATGAAAATTCTGAACTTGAGTATGGTCTTA
This sequence comes from Galagoides demidoff, assembly GCA_963574575.1. Taxonomy (NCBI): domain Eukaryota; kingdom Metazoa; phylum Chordata; class Mammalia; order Primates; family Galagidae; genus Galagoides; species Galagoides demidoff. The sequence goes on from CAUYQV010083675.1 coordinate 2,315, forward strand.
AAAATATCATAGTGTTTTATGTTGTATTAAAAGTTTATTTATAGAGTAATAAAAAATTATGGTGGTATTCTACCTTCTCAATGTGCAAAGTTCCTGAATACTAAAGGTCTTAGTCTTTCATCCTTCTACCTTGTGCCATGGGATAACACAGCAAGAAGGCCTTCACCAGATGTTAGCACCTTGATATTAAACTTCTCAGACTTCAGAACTGCAAGAAATAAATTTCTTTATGAATTATGCAGTCTGTTATAGCAATGCAAAACAGACCAAGGCTTTGTTCCATATTCCTCAATTATTTCAAGACACAATATAACTTATTAGAGTCAAACTTCCTGGGTTTCTAGCTCTGCCACTTACTAGCTGTGTGATCATGGGCAGGCTTGTTACCTGCCCTTTGCCTCATTTTACTCATCCATAAATGGCATAATAATAGTATATCATAGGTTGTTGTAAAGATGAAATGAACTAATACAGATAAAGTATTAAATAGTATTAAACAGAATTAAACAGAAGTATTAAAAGTATTAATCAGTATCAAACAGAAGAAGATAAATGCTTTCTACTGGGTATTTTGTTATTATTACTAGTGCCTTATTGTTATTTTCTTCTTAGTTGTTTCAGTGAGCTCCTGTCTCATCCAACCAGATGGCCAAAAGAGTGAAAAATATGTAAAAATACTCATTTGATATTATAGAAGTAAAAACATCATGCTTGTTTTATTATAATTCCATATTTTCAATTTGTGGGTTTTTTTTTTTAGGTATATATGAGGTTATACCAGTAGTCCCCAACCCTTTTGGCACCAAGGACTATTTTCATGGAAGACAATTTTCGCACAGATCAAGGAGGGAAGGATGGTTTCAGGATGATTTATATGCATTACATTTACCTGATCTCATTGGGCATTAGGTTCTCATAAAGAGCACACAGCCTACATACCTCACATGTGCAATTTACAATAGGTTTGAGCTCCTATGAGAATCTAATGCTGCCCCTAATGTGACAGGAGGCAGAGCTCAGGGGTGATACCAGTGGTGGGGAGTGGCTGTAAATACAGATGAAGCTTCACTCACTCATCCCCACTGCTCACCTCCTGCTGTGTGGCCTGGTTCCCAACCAATCACAGACTGGTACCAGTCCACAGCCCAGAGACTGGGGACTACAGGATTATACTATTTCTATCTAATCGCTTCCTTTTGTTTTTTTCCCATTTGTTTCAGTTTTTTTCCCCAGGGCTTCTAAATCCATGTGAATTTATATTAATATGCTATTGATTACCAATAGACTCATTTAAAAAATTTTCATGTGTTCATAAATGTTGTTTACCTTACGCTGTTTAGCATGAGTAAACACCATAAAAATGTGTGGCTGAGAATAGCTGAGGTTAACTCCAAGAGAAATAAATAAAGTTGGGATAATCTAGTCTAATTAGTTATTTGTCATATAAGAGAAAAGAGTTTACAGATTTCTAACTTGGGAAGATTTTATGCATTATGTTTAAAAATATTTTTTCTACCTTCACTGTCTCTCTCTTTCCTTGTTCTGCAATTCCAATGACATAAATGTTGACTATTTTCTTAGATTCTCATGGGTCCATGAGGATGGGGATTCACTTTTTCCTTTGTTTTCTCTTTGTTGTTCAGATTGGATAATCTCTCTTGTCCTTGAAGTTCACTAATTATTGCTTCTGTTCTCTTCATTCTACTGTTGAGCCCAATTCAATGAGTTTTTAACTTTTAGTTGTTGTATTTTTTTAGTTCTCAAATTTTCCATTTGGTTCTTCTTTATATTCTCTATTCCTTTGCCAAGATTTTTTTTCCATTTGTTTCTTAGAGTCTCATAGGTCCCTGAGGACGTACATTTTTTCAAGTGAGTTTATAATTTCACTTTGAAGCATTTTCATGATAGTTGCTTTAAAATTTTTGTCAGGTAATTCTAACCTCTCTGTCACCATTGACATCTCTTGATTGCCTTTTCACATGTATTAATTGTGATTTCCCTCCTTCTTGGTATGTGATTTTTAAATTGACATTTGGACATGTTATGTTAGAGAAGTTAAAAATCCTCTGTTTCACCTGGCTGGACACCACTCCAGGAGGGGAAGGAGTGATCATGACCTTGTCACTGCCAGGTTGGAAAGGAGGCATAGATATCCTAATTGGCCTCTGTTCATATGAGAGGTTTCGGAGTAGGATAGGAAGAAGGTCTCCTATTACTACTAAACAGGGGTGAGAGTTCTGGCTCCTTATTGGACCTCAGCTGACATCACCCTGGCTAGGTGGGCAGGAGTGCTTTGTTACTGGGGTAGACATGAGGGGAAGCTGGAAGGGACTGGCTCATTGTGCTGGGTGGTCGTAAAAGTTTTGACTCTTCATCTGGGGCCCTTTGACACCACAGGGTAGTGGTAGAATGCAACTAAATGTGCAGTCTTTAGCTGTACTTAGTGGGAGGAGTAGGAAAGGGTACTTCTCCATTATTTAAAAAATGGAAGTCAGGCAACCTAGAATTTTAATTAATGTAAAAATAAATTTGAAAATTTGAGATTTGTGCATATTATGAGCAAAATTAAACCAAAATTGCTCAAATAATTTGTTAAAATTCTTTCCCCTCCCCCAACCTGGGATATAGATGTATTATATAATAGAAGGTAGAAAAGAAAAACAAATTCTAAAATGTTCCTGGATCACGTTGACACTATCTTAATGAGAATAATTTTTATTTTATCATCAGGTTTTACAAACTGCTATTAGCATTTTACATCCTAACTGGTACAAAATTTGTCTTTGGGATAGTCTACACATCCTAGAGGTTAACTTAGTTATATTAAGTCTGAATTTGAATTTAGGTGCCTACATTTTTGTTTTTAACTAGTGGAGAAAATAGCAATGCTTGATGAAAATAAGCAACTTGATGGACAACCCTTCAACTAGTAGTCTAAGAATAAACCCAGACAAATGTTCGATAAAAGTGAATTAGCAAATCTAAAGATAAAAGAAGACATGAGATGGCAAGATTTCAGCATGTTTCACATTTTACAGTATTTATAATTTTAAGTTCAAATATAGACACAAATATTCACTATTTGTCAAGTGACTGTAGGTTGCCTACAACTCCACTGGATGGTACACAGCAGTAGGTAAGGATTAGTAATGTCTTCTCTTCTAGCCTTTTTTCCCTTTAATGTCTCTGTTGCATATTGGAGCTTGGGATGATGTTTGTAGCCATGGAACATTTTTTTCAAATTATGATGCTAAATGATCTGTGTAGAAAGCCAATTGACCATTTGGATGGAGTGTCAGTACATCACTGTGTAAAATTAAGGCAGACTGTTTGATATATCTGGTCTTGAGGAGTCATCCTAGTGTATGTTTGGGAGAGTTTCTTTTCCTTTTTGTGTGGATTTTTATAAATTCACTAATTTGTTTTTTATTTTTATTTTTTGTTTGGGATGCATTGAGGGTACAAAGAATTAGGTTACACTGATTCCATTTGTTAGGTAAAGTCCCTCTTATAATTGTGTCCCACCCTCAAGAGGTGTGCCATACACCATGACCCCGCATTCTCCTCCCTCCTTCCTTCTCCCTGACCCCTTATTCCTCTATCCCCCAACTTGTATTAGACCATCTATTGCCTTCATATTAAAATAGAGTACTTTGGATTCTTGGTCCTCCATTCTTATGATGCTTTACTCAAAAGAATGTCTTCTGCCTCAATCCAAGTTTATACAAAAGATGTAAAGATTCCATCTTTTTAAATGACTGAATAGTCTTCCATGGTATACATATTCCACAGCTTGTTAATCCATTCTTGGATTGGTGGGCATTTAGGCTGTTTCCACATTTGGCAATTGTAAATTGAGCTGCAATAAACAGTCTAGTGCAAATGGTCTTATGATAAAAGGATTTTTTTTGTTGTTGTTGTTCTGGGTAGATGCCCAGTTGGGATTGCAGGATCAAATGGGAGGTCCAATTTGAGTTCTTTGAGGTTTCTCTATACTTCCTTCCAAAAAGGTTGTATTAGTTTGCAGTCCCACCAGCAGCATCAAAGTGTTTCCTCCTCTCCATATCCAGGCCAGTATCTGCAGCTCTGAGACTTTGTGATGTGGGGCATTCCTACTGGGGTTAGGTGATATCTCAGGTGGGTTTTTGATTTGCATTTCTCTAATAATTAGGGATGATGGGCATTTTTCATGGTTGTTAGCTGTTTGTCTGTCCTCTTTAGATAAGGTTCTATTCATGTCTCTTGCTCAGTGATATTTGGGATTGTTGAATCCTTTTTTGTTGGTTTCTTTTTGAAGTACACATCTTTAAAAAATTTTTTAGCAGGAGCATGACTAATTTTATTGGTTCATCAATCAAGGCAAACTCAATTCTCCGGAAAAATAAAATAACACTCCCCACATTAGCTATTTTCTTTCCCTTTTATTTATATAGCTCCCACCTCCTTTCCAAATCTTATTACACTACACCTTTAGTATTGTAATAACTTCTCAACTGACCTTCCTCCCTCCCGTGCACCTTGGGAGGGTTTGATCATATGAGTAGTTACATCAATTGCTTATGACCACAGTTGTTTTGAGCATCCTAGTGGGAATGTTAGAAATTAATCTGGTAGCTAAATTTCAGTCGATCAGATTGCTGTCTGTAAGTCTCAGAATGTAAAATTGAAAAAAAAAAAAACAAAAAATAAGAGAAAGAAAAAGAGAAAACTTCCTGGGTAGTTCCCTGACAACTCTGTCAATGAGTTGTTGAAATTTTTAAAAATTAATCCCTTATCAGCTCTGTAGATGCGGTCCATGAGCTTTGGTGGACATGTTTTAATGTCTTCTTTTAAAAACAAAATAAAGCTAGTCCCCCCCGGCCACTATTAACTTCCACTGAGAGGATATAAAGTGCCAGCAACAACAGAAGCTTTTTTAATGTGCACTGCCTGAAATCCCAAAGAATAGTGAGTGCTCATTTTATGAGGCTTTTGTCAAGGCCATATGTGCCCCAGATGCACAGTTAATGTTATGAACAAGGACTTTCACCTGATTTTGATTCACTGTGATTCATTGCAAACTTATACCATGAAAAAGAGATACCACTGGGAAAAAAAAATGCATTGAGGTTGTCAGCTGAGAATAATATACCCTTAATTATGGTTTCTTTTTAAATTGCTATTCAGCATATGGAAACATATTACTCATGATAGTACACAGGCAAAGGGAACAGAGTACAAGACATTTATACATCTCATGTTTTTTAATTGGTAGGTTATCTTTGTTTAAAATTATATGAATTCATGGATCAAATTGCTTTTAAATGTACACGTACATGTCGTTGGTACTGTTTCCTACAAAAAGAGAGTGTTTTAACATGTTTCAGAATTATTTAGGGGAATTTCTGGTTTCTGATTTTTTTTATAATAAGTATGCATTGAAATGAACATCTTCCACTGTGACAAATCTTTTGAGTTTTGAATATAGGTTGCTAAGTCACTCAAAACAAAGTCTTTTTTAAAAAATACATATAATCAAAAATCATGTTGTAGTCTAAATGGGATGAGCTAGAGAAAAACTATTATAATGTAGATGCCAACCACAAAGTCAATTTCTATTTCTTATTTTTATGTTGTGTTATAGAAAAATTACTCAATTTTCTAGACAATGAAATTGATTGATTGTTTAACCTTTTGTGATGAGTTAGGCGTTAACTCTACCACTGGGTGTGAAGGTGTGCAGAACGCCACTACAATGCTGTTACTTGTGACTTGGACACACTTGCTTTTTCAGCCTTAGAAAAATTGTAGTTACCACTGCTGATGGGGATTCAGGTCCTTTGTAAGCACTAGATGTAAATGTTGCTAACTGCAGTCCTCAGGAATGTATTAATATATGTTGTTTTTTTTTTTGCTATCTCTTTTTTTTGCTTTGTATTCAAAAAATACAAACCTCCCCTTCCCCCAAAAACAAAACTTCAAAGCCCAGTCTTTGTGGAAAACATTCCAGAATTTGTTCTCTTTAACAGTATGTGTTGAGCCATCATTTTGAAGAGATAATTGTCTACTTGAATGTGCCAAATCTCTGACCTTTTCAGGGTTTCTGTCTTCTGAATAAGATTATCATCATGTATCTCTTAACTTTTCTTTTTCTTCCTCTTTTTTTTTGTTTGGCAGAGAATTCTTGTCCCTGTCATTATTTAATTTTTTGTAATCTTAAAAAAAGAAAGAATCTGTTAAATATATACCTCAAATTTTGTAATAATTTTTATTTCTCATCATGAAAATTAATAAACATTTATTACATGAAAGAATAAAAATGAGAATTTTAAACAAAGGGATAAGACAGAATTGATGTCTTTATAGTTATGGTATAGGGGGACAAGAGAAGTCACTTGAGTAACTTTAACAAGACAGAATTGATATCTTCATAGTTATGGTATAGGGGGACAAGAGAAGTCACTTGAGTAACTTTAACATGATGGGCGATCTCTGCTAATGAGTGTATATTGGTAGATTAGTTCCGTTGCATCTAAGTCAGTGCCCATGAATGAGATTAACTACTAATATAGGGATTATCCAGAAGAATCAATTGGAAGGTTGATGGAAGATGGTTAAGAGAACACAAGGGGTCTGGGAGCTAAGCAGGATGGAAATCAAATAAGGAAATAATGAAAATCCAGGGAGCAAACCGTGGCTTACCCTGAGGCAGTTAATAGAAACTGGAGGCAGCTATTTGATGTGTGCGATGAGGAAAGTTTTGGTGAACAGTTTGCTAGTGGAACTATGTAATTTTAAGGAGTCACTGCAAAACTCCCTGAGGGCATGCTTAGAGTAATTTTATGAGCTCTGACCTCTGATTCAGGTAGATGTTGGTTCAAAAGAAGGCAGTTTTGAAACTGGATAATATTGAAGCATGATTATTGACTAAGGGAAATGATTTGGTAAAGATTGAGACTCACTTTTTAGAACTAGTTTAAGAATTTCAAAAGAAAAAAAATCTCCCAGTAGCATTATCTGAGTTTAGTTGAAATGGATGCATTAACAGATCTCAGGGAGAAGTCTAGGGTTTAGAAAATTCAATTGAGTGCTCCAGGGTTCTAATGTGGGGAGGAAAAAAATCATGCACAGCTCAGTGGAAATTTGCTCTGTCAATTGTTTACATACAACTTAGAGGGAAATTTTGCCCTGGAATTGACCTTCCTTATTAGTCAGAAGAGATATACTATGGCTAATTTTTATAATTTATTATATGGTATTTTTTAAAATACAGGAGACTGTAAAAGGCTTTCTAAAGTTATTTACTGAACAAATTCTTTTCTGTCTTTTTTACTATAAATGCTTTTTTGATCTCTTTCCAGACTTTGTTTCTTAGCTTTTTGTGTTTTTCTCCAACCTAGCATTAGAGAAACAAGACTCCAGATTGTCAAATATTTAAAGGACAATCTATCTCAGATACTGTCAATCTGGCATGGACCAAATGTTCTTTTTAGATGCTATAATGAATAGAATAGTGAACTTCTAAAATTTATGTCATACTTAAAATGAGATTACTTAAGAGTAATCTAATATTCTTGGTGTCCTTATAAGAAAAGAAAAAGAGACACTGGAAGAGAGAGGCAAAGGACAGTGCTGTTGATGATGGAGACAGAGTCTGGGGTCATGCGTCTATAAGCCAAGGAATGCCAAGGATCACCAGCAATACTGGAAATCAGGACAGAGGCATGGAATTTGCTTTCCTCTAGATCCTTCAGCGGTAATGTGGTTGTGACAGCACCTTAATTTCAGACTTACAGCCTCTAAAACTGTGAGAGAATAAATTTCTGTTGTTTTAAGTTACCCAGGTTTTGTACCATGTTACAACATCCCTAGGAAACTAATACAGATACCACTGACATCTTTAAATAATTTAGACCTAAAAGCACCTTGATCCATTGCAGACCTCCCATATGGTCTTTTGAAAATCTGAGGGACAGGGAAGAGCGATGAAACAGAACTGTGAAGAGCGATGTTAATGGTCTAAGGAATATAACCACAAACTGCTTAGATTAATATAGAAATTTTAGATTGCTACTAAGGCATCAGAAAATTGAGTAAATCAAGAATTATTCTTATTCTTCATGATTTGTTGACAATGGGAAGTAGACTCCAAAAAAGCTACTTGATGTGGCAAATGCATCCATTTTTAGCTTGCTACAAGATTAGTTGGATTTGGAAGCTTTGCCTGGGTAACTTGAAAAGACTGAGCAATTCTGACAGAGCTTGATTGGTCAACTCAAACTGGTGGGAGACTCAGCAATTCCTTGAATGGGGTTGTGCATTAGTTTTCTAGGATTACCAGAACAAAACACACAGAGTAGGTGGCTTAAAGAACAGAACTTATTTTCCCATGGTGCTGAAGACTGCAAGTCCTGGATAAAGGAGCCAATGGGGTGGTTTCCCCTGAGGCCGCTCTCCTTGGCTTGTAGCAGGAGGCAGCTGTCTTGTTTCCTCTTAACTTGATGTTCCTTCTCTGTATATGGACCCCTGGTGTCTTTCTGTATATCCAAATTTCCACCTCTCATAAGGACACCCATTAGATTGGAGTAGGGTCCATCCTAATGGCCTCCTTTTAACTTAATAACCTCTTCAAAAATGTACTTTGAAACATAGTCATACTCTGAGGTACCCCAAATTAGGACTTCAACATGAACTTTGGGAATACTTTTTCCAGGGATCTGGAAAATATAAGTGTTCAAGACAACTGAGAAGTATTTTTATGTCCTATGTTGGAAAGAATGGAAATTTGAAGAGGCATAACATCACAGAAGAATAATAATGTTACCATTTATCAAGGATGCCAATGGGACACATTCCATAGATTAAAAAATGTATTCTTGAGGGAGAGACCAAGATTGTGGAGTAGAAGCTGCTCTCAAGGAGAGGACCAAAAGTTGTAAGTAGATGTTCACCCATGGATGAACTGTCTTGCAGAAAGCATTGTCAGACACCAGAGAAGCAACTGGAGAGGGAGGCGAGATGATCATCACTGAGCAGGATTGGAAGATACCTGGTTGAAGCGTCCACATGCGGGGAAGGGTCAGAGGAAAGAAACCTAGGATAATCTGTTCCCCCCATGGACACTGAAACCCAAGCTGTGAGGGGCCTCCCCATCACATCAGACCTCTGAACTGATCAGGGAGGTACCTGGACACTGTGCAGTAATACTGAACTGGAGAAAAGGTCCAGAGCAGTAGCCCATGGCTTCCTTTCTTGAGTTGCTACAACTAATGTCATTCTAAGCTTTCAGACCCAGAGTCTGGTCTCAGTAGGGATTGGCTTCACTGCAGTCACGTCCGTATCACCTCTGCAAAGCTGGGTAAAGAGTAGGGAAAGTAGACATTCCCACACACCCCATGACTGGGAGTTGTGCATCCCCTTACCACAGGGGGATTTGAGCAGAGTGGATGCCCACTTCCCTCAGCATTTGTTAACACCACCTGATAAGTACTACAGCAGTAGCTGCAACCAGTCTTGCAGGGGGAGAGTGCCTCAGCTGCCTGGTATTTGCCTGTGGTCCCATATGCTGCCTCGGGCCTTGCCTGTGGTCCCACATGCTACCATAGAATTACTAGCCATGAGTTGCCCCTGCTGCATGCTGTCACTGCCCCGTGGACCTGAATGGAGTGAACAGCTACAACCCTGACACCTGTGGTCACTGTCCAGGTAGCTTGGCTCAACTGCTACTCTCACTGCCATTGCTGCAGAGAGACCCAGGCAGAGAAATTTCCCATATCACCAGGTCATAGGTCATATCATACATAGGTCTCCAGCAATGGACTCCAACCAAAAGGAAATTAACATAATGTCAGATAGGAAATTCAGATTATTGATGAGAAATAAAATGAATGGGATTGATGAAAAGTAGGAAGTCAACACAAAAAAGCAAAAAAAAAAAAAATTCAGGACAGAAATGAAAAAATTCTCTAAAGAGATAGACAACATAAAAAAAAAGATAGGACAGAACTTAAAGAAATGAAAGAGTTGTTTAAAGAATTTCAAAATACAGCAAAAATCTTTAACAACAGGTTAGATCAAGCAGAAGAATTTCAGAGCTTGAAGACAAGGCTTTTAAATTAACCCAGTCAATTAAAAATGCAGAAAAAAGAATAAAGGACTGTGTAAAACAGGACTAAGTAAGAACCATAGATATCCCAGAGGAAGAAGAAGAAAAAGCAGAAAGTGTGAACAACCTACTGAGGGAATAATTAAGGAAATGTTACCTGTTATTGTCAGAGAGTCAGACCTCCAGGCACAAGGTGCCCATTGAACACTGGGAGGATTTGCAGTGCATAAGACATCTCTGAGACATGTAGTCATCAACCCGGCCAAAGCCAAAACAAAGCAGAAAATCTTATAGGCTGCAAGATGAGAACAACAGCTAATATACAAAGGAAAATGCATCTGACTAACAGCAAACTTCTTAGCAGAGACCCCGACAAGCCAGAGGGACTGAGGCCCCATTTTTAGTCTTCTTAAACAGAACAACTGACAGTCAAGAATTTTGTATCCTGGGGGCGGAGCCAAGATGGTGGACTGCAGCCAGCTTTTTGCAGAAGCTCCCGTCCAGAAGGAGGCTGAAAGGACAGAAGTTTAGCTAATTAGCTGATGGTTTGGAGCAGAGCCAAGAGAGAAGATTGAGGAGCACACTTCAACCTTCCTGAGGCGAGCTGCAA
>CAUYQV010083676.1:0-10986 GCA_963574575.1 Galagoides demidoff
ATTCCTTTTGAACATGCCCCTCCTTAAGGCCATGATTTTGCAGCATTTCATCCTGTCCCTTTTCTTGTCCTGACCTTGACCACTAGTTCCGGAGTTCCCTGGGAAGCTCTGTCTTCTCTGCCTCCCAGTGCTCTCTACACAGCACATTCTTATGCTCACTTATCTTGCAGCCTTGTAATTATTGTTTGCTAGTTCTGTTTCTTCAACGCGTGTCTGTTCAGTGTGGGCAACTCTGTCTTACTTAGCTTTCAATTCTTTGTCCCTGCATTTAGGAGATCCTGGGTAAGTGTTTGTAGAACAAAGGAATTTGCTGGAGAAATCTTAGCCAAACAATGGGGCACTGTGAACCATTTAGTATCAGCCAGTCAAAGGGAAAAAAGTTCCCTTGCATAGTTTTCCCAAATCATTCATTGCTGAAAAGGTGTTCCTGATCAAATACTACTGTTATTTCCATGACATAATTCTGAAAATAGTAAAATTTTTGTCTGCATTCATTTAATCACCTTGGCCTTGGATCTAGCTTGATGTGTAGTATTTTGTTTTTCAAACTTGCTGCAGGGATTCAGAGGGCAGGAAAATCTCTTGGCATATGACCTTGAGCAATAAAGTGCTCTGTTGAGCGGTATTCAGACAGCTCAGGCTGGGAGCCCAGGAGACTTGAATGTGTCCTGGCCAATGCTGGGCTCACAGCAGGCCTGGAAGGCATAACTATAAGGATTTTCTTTTCAGAAAGCAAAACCAAGATTGCTAGAGGAGGAGGGACTGCGGGGGGTGGGGGTGGGGTGGGGCCCTTGTGGCCTTTATGGCCTCATTGTCTTCAGATGCGACTGAGCAAATTCTGCATCTGAAAAGGAGACACCTGTTGGAGCAGATGCCAGAAACAACTTTAGCCTCTTACTAAACAGAGCATTCACTGACCAACAAAGGAGTCTCAAGACGATTACAAATACAGGTCCCTACCATGATCCTACTCCAGGAATCAGTGTCCTGCTTTGATGCTAGCAAATCAAAATAATGCAGTGAAAGTACAGTGGGCTAGGGTGTCAGGCTCCTAGAGTTCAAATCACCGCTCTTTAGGAGTTGTGTGACCTCAGGGCAAGTTGTTTAACCTCTCTGTACCTAAATCCCCTTCATCCACAAAATGGGAATAAAAACAGTTCCTTTCTTACATGAATTAATACATGTAAAGAGCTTGGAAGAGTGAATGACACATAAATAATATATGTGTTGCTGAACTAAGATTAAATTAGGCAAAGATGATGTGTGGCTGACGGCTGATGAAAACGCATCTCTTGTAATTATGTGATATTAAAGAAACTCGTGCATGTGGCGATAATACAATTAATTCCAACCTCAATACTGAGAGTTCTAGTCTCCAATCACCACCATACTCTAAAACATTTCTTTCATATTTTTGCAGAAAAAGACAATATTTAGAAACTAAGACATATATATACAATCTATCCTTTAAATTTTTGCCTTTCCATTTAACTGTGTATCTTGAAGTTTTCTCCATATGCGAACATATAAATCTCTCTTGTACTTTTTGTGACTGTTTGGTACCCGCCATGTAGAAAGACCATGATTTCCATAACCTGTGCCCCACTGATGGCATTTATCTTATTTCTAGTTGTTGCAATTATAAACAATCTGTAACGAACAACCTCATACATCCATATTATTGTATTTCGGCAAATATACATATAGGTTGAATTCCTGGCAATTCACAACAACTACTGGGCATGCCCTCTCTCAAATGTGGAACTCTGCAGCCTCTTTTGTCCCTGTGTCTGTAACAGTCTTCCTTGCCTTACCATTCTTTGATAGGTTGATGAACTACAAGGTCAAGGGTAAGTGCATTTCAAATTTTGATTACTCTTGACACACTGTACTCCGAAAAGCTTGCACTGATTCTTCTTTCTACCGAGACTTTTTGAGAGTAGCTAGTTAACAGAGTTTAGTTATAGATTTATCTTTGCCAAAGTCATAAGTGATAAATGGAGCCTCACAATTTGTGTTTCTTTACTTATAAGTGAGGGTGAGATATTTTTTATATTTATGAAATATCTGTATTTTTCTTTGATTTGCCCAATTTGTTCTGAATTGAAAATACAAACTCTGCTATCTCTCTGCTTAAAAACCTTTCATAGTGACTTACTGCCTAGACTCTAGGCCCTAGAGGATAAAGTCAGCAATCCCTAATTTGATGAAAACGGGCCCTGCTATGCTCCCCTTGGCTCAGACTTGATGACACAGAAACGCCTTGCTGCATATAATTCGCTTTAAGGAACCACTATAAAACATTCGACTATTTCTCTGAGTATTTTCTTCTTGTTGTTAATCTTATTCTAAGAAACCACTTGTAAATAGTACTTTTTTATATTTTCTGCTAGTTTATACCAGCATCCAGGTATTCTCCAGGTGTCTCTTACAAAAGTTCTGTTATTCTGATGGGGGAAAATGTTAGACTACAGGGGATCGGTCCTATGCAACCATCATACCAGGAGTTTATAATAAACTACAAAATAAGAAACCAGTCCAAATAAAAAGATGAGTGATCACAGCTTCCCTGAGGTCCTCCCTGGACAGACAGTCCAATCTTGAGATACCCCAGGAAAGAGCCTAATCTTCCCTACTTGATTTCTCACTAACCACTTTAGCTTCACACCATTATACAGCTCTCTATTCCAATCCTGCTGAGTGTGAACTCATTACTGTCCACATCATAGGAGGTGTAAATAGTTACAACCTTTTTGGAAAGCAAGGGCCTAAGACTATTCACACCCAATGTACCTCAGAACCAAGTCTCTATCCCAAAGAAAAAAAGTAGAGGGGAGGGGAAAAAAAAAGAAATGCTATAAACGGAGATGTTTATGGAAGGGTTATCAATAACACACAGCCAAGGTAGTGTTCTATATTATAATTAGGAAGGTGACTGTTGACCATGAGCTAGTGTTTCTACTATGACATAAGGTCATTAAAAAGCTAAAATAAGACAGAGTTGAAATTATATTTTGATTTCAACTGTATGGAATTATTATGAAAGAACGGAAGCAAGTTATATATAAATGATCATAATTTGTAAGAATGCCAAGATTAAGGGTCTATTTTCCCTGTATTTTTAAACTTCAATGGAATTTACTATTTTTATTTTTAAAAAAATCTCTTAAGTTTTCTATTTAGAATCTAAATACAAAATTATAACAGTAATTAGCTTGTGTGAGCATTCTGTTGGTAATGAACAAATTAAATGGCTAGTTTAGAGACATTTAGTTGATATATCAACGATGAGAATTCAATATGCAAGAGCCCAGAAGTGTATGTGACCCAGTTCTATCAAGCGAAGTTTCAGCCATGCGTTCGGCAGGTGCAGCTCATCCTTGTTGCAAGGGCAAATTTTCTCACAATGAATCTTTCCAGTTGTCCATGCATGAAATAGAGTTTTGTGCTACAATGGATAAACTGCATATCGTTTTTTTTCTTAACATAGGAACAAATTATTGCAAAATGATGCTACAGAATTAAAGTTCATAGTTGTTTCATGTAATCTTCATAGAAACATCTGGAAATGTAATTAGCATGACGCTCAAACTCTGATGTGAAACAACCCTTCCTGTATGCTGGGAAGCATTTAAAGGCCCTTGTCCTGACAACAACACAGGCAGCTCCCTCCATTTTAACGGAGCTTTTTGTGTCCCCTAAGAAGCCAGAGAATATAAACCCAGCAATATGTAAAGAAACAGCTATTTAGAGGATCCACAAATGTTGCTATGCCATAGGAAGACATTCATTCTCTTAGAAACTCACACTTGGTTAACTTGAGGACAAAAATAGAATGAACATTACAATAGTCTGGTATGCCCAAATTACATCTGCATCTGAACGTCATTAGTGCTCCTCTGACTTCTGCTCCACAAAGACCTCTCACAGCTTCGTGCTAATTATCACTCATCGCTCCTTGTGATTAGACAGGAAAAGTATTGGAGTTTTTCACCACCCCTTTCCTCCCACCCTAGGTCAGACTAGCACTCAAGGTAGGTTCTTGGTTCACATTGCTTTCTTTCATTCATGTGACACATTAACATGTTTCATTAATATCTGACACATTTTATATTCACACATTGCTGGTATAACTTTCTTGGCCTAACAAAAAGGAGAAAGACCTTTAAAATTGACCCCTAAGAACCACTAGATTCATGAGAACAATTAGATTCGGAATTATGTTTTCCTCTATTAGGAATACTCAATATTTGTTTTAGTTAAACAAGTCCCCAATCATTAGTGATTCATTGCCTAACATTATTTCTTGCATCTCTAACAAGACAAACAAAACATTATTTCTTGCATCTCTAACAATAACAAAATCAACCAACCAACAAAATCTTTTCTTTTTTAACTGACAAGTTAATATATCTCACATAGGTATGTTTCTCTGCCTCAAGAATCCCAGCACTCGTCACCGAAATCCCCAAGTCCTGTTTCCACAGTTATTTTCTGCTTTCTTATTGAGATTGGCCTTCTGAATTCAAGCATGTTTACAACTTACCTACCTAGATGTACATACATCTTAACCTTTTCGATCTTTATTTTTCAGGTCATGAGTAATGGTGTTATTTCCCAGTAAGGGCCAGAAGACATTGGGGTGAGATAGGGTTGCATTCTAATCCTAGAGAGCTTTAGCCTGAACCAGGACGCCATCTTGGGCAGGTTACTGAGGCTCATTATCCACATCTGTAGACTAGGTATTAGCTGTTATGGTGTCAAGGGGCAGTTGTGGCACTGTGAGCTACACCGTAGTGATTTCAGTATTCATCATGTAGTGAGCACTCAAAGATTAGCTGCCACCATTCTTACTAGTAGAGCAATTGTATATTAATAATGTAATTATTAAGGTATAGTGAAAAACATCAAAAGGAAAAGGTCAGAGAATTCTGGGAAACACAAGAGACCCAAGTGAAGTTGAGAGAGGAAAATGCATGTCTGTAACTGGACTGGGTATGGAGGTAAAATTGAGACTTGATTCAGAGCTGTCCCCAAGGTGAATGATGATCATTTCATAGTGTCAGGCTGCTTTGGGAAGAGAAGCCTATTAAGGTGAAAATGAGGCATTCGGTGTACACAGACTGATTTGGGGTGCTGCAGAGTGCTGGTCTTTGGGTAGAGGTTGCTCCTGCAAAAGGAGATCAAAGCCCAGTGTAGCTGTATAGATGGAAACCAGCACATACCCGAGAACTGAATGCATTTATGAGCCATCCAAGTTTCAGATGGGATAAATGAGTGCTCCAAGAAGGAAAGAAGAGGGCAAGAATGGGAAGAGAACTAGTGGAGGAAGTGGAAAGAAGAAGGAATAATGTGCTGAACGCAGGAGAGACGTGTTCCAGGAGAGTCACACATGATCCCAGGCCTGGCCCAAGTAGAGGAGAGTAAGAGGAATGTGTCCTGGACGTCTGGAAGGCCTGGGCGTGGGGAGAGGCATCCAAGCCCGGCAGGGTGGGACCTGATGATTGGAACCATCAAGAATTTTGTAGAGCAAGGAAAGTGTTAGAAGAAGACAGAATATATTATTGCTGGAAGAAATTGGCACCAAGACAGAATTTCCAGTCAAGACATTCAGCAGAAGAGGCAGAAACACAGTGTGAAGGCTGGGAACAAAGAAATGTCATTCTCCATAGAAGCAAAGAGACCCAGCCGCCATCAATGAATTGAACTGAAATGGCAGGCAGTGCCGGGCCATTCTAATGCTCTTGCATGTCTCCGTTCCAGCGGTCCCTTCCACTCTCTCTTGAAAGTTAACTGGCACTTCTTTTCTATCTTTACAAACTTCCATTTGTGTGGTTTTGCTATACTATACTCCCCACGCTGCTGGCACAGGTTGTGTTATACTTGATTGCCTGGCCTCAGTAGTACGGCAATTATCCTCACAGATGTCCAGGAACATAAAGTATATGGTCCGTCTGATTATGTTCCCTTCTATTTCTGAGTTTCTGATGTACCGCAGATCTTTGATTTTTGAAAGGAGACTATGCCCCTGTCCCCTCTAAGCACACTTCTTCCTCTATCATGCATATTTCTGCCTGTGATATGGCAAAGGAGAAACAGGATGAAGCACTTCCTCATGGGCCATTGTGTTTGTTCACTTAATTGTAAATTCAGAAAGAGGAGGAAATACTTTAGTGAACTAATCTGTTGGAGCCTAACAAAACAGGGAGCGACTCCAGCTTTGTGGAATTGTAAAACGTGTCTGAAAGCAGGCTTCTGCACCTGCACCTAAATAAACACTGCCCAAATCTAAGAAAACCTTATCAGAATCATCTTATCCATACACCGTCCACAGACTGAGAATATGAAAGAAATCTTTCCTTACTCTTACATGTTTGAGTTTTTCAACTGCATGTCTTGAAAAAAAAATAATGGTAGATAAAACTTATTAGATACAAGGTACTATTCTAAGAGCTTTCCATAAATTACTTTCTTCTTTAATCCTCAAAACAACTTTAAGAGGTGGTAATTTTACCCCTAAAGACCAGGCAACTAAGGCACAGAAAACACAAACAACTTGCCTGAGGTGACTCAGGAGTCGGGGTCCAGGGTCTGACCCCTGACTGCTAGTCACCACCTCCCCCATAAAACTCTTTCTTATATCAGAAGAAGCAACACACACACATCTTAGGTTAAAAGGTTTGTGTCTTTTTACAGTATTAGCTCTGTGACTACCTAGCCCCAAATCTAACAACAACCCCAGAGGCCTGTGGGAATGTGTCTGATTACCCAATCTATGTATATTTTTTTTCCTAAGTATCATATAACAGAAAGAGAATTCCATTGAAAATAAAAATGCAATGGTTTTGAATGATATTTGTTTCAAACCCATATTAACACATTCTTTCTTGGTCATTCCACAATTAGAGAGCGATGGACTAGACACTGTGGGGTTCACACAAAGATGAGTAAGACATTCATTTCTGCTTTTAAAGGCCATTGAGAAAGACTCCTATCGTGACTTCCAGTGTCAGTTTTTATTGATCAGGTTTTCTTCCTTCACATCTGGGTTTTACAGAGAAATGTCAAAAAACAAAGCATCTTAATATCACTTTAAGTGCAGATGAATTATATGTTTTAAATTTAAAGCATCTGAATTATAAGTTTCTATACTCAAGGATCTAAAGTACAATGTAGTTGATAAGATTACAAAATTCTAGTTGTGCTGTTTCTTACTGCTAATTATTTTATCTATTTAAGCCTTGGTTTCTTTGCCTGTTCAGTGGGGTTAATAACACCATGTAGATCTGTTGCAAGATTCAAGTCTTTGAGGCACAGAAAAGGTCATGCATATTTCATATCATATAGTAAACACAATAGCATACAGCTACTACTGCTGTTGTCAGCATTATAAATGGGTGGAGTCACACTCCACCTGGGAAAGGAAACAAGCAGCAGCAGTTGTCTTGCTACTACTTGAACAATGGTAGTAAGGCTTCCAAAGATGGCCCTAGGAACCATCCTCTGGAATTCATGCCCCTGTTTAGTCTACTATGACAATGATTCTAGGCTGGTTCTATGACTTGCTTTAACCATTAGAATACTGTGATTGTGATCTTAGGCCGGACCACAGTTTTAAAAAGGCCTGGAAGTCTCTTCTGTGCTCTCAGGGTCCCTGAGCAGCCTGCTGGAGAGACCTTGGGAAGAGGCCATGTGGAAATGCCCTGGCACCACATAGCCTGGGAGAGGCTCAGCTCATTCTGTGCCCCACTGAGCCTTCCAGCCTTCAGATGACTCTAAGCCCATTGGCCTGTAAATGCATGAGCAACTCCAAGAGATTCCAGCAGAAGAACCACCTAGCTGAGCTTAGTCAATCCCCAGACCCTAAGAGATAATACAATGGTTGTTTTAAGCCACTATGGTTTTGGGTGGGGGGAGAGAAAGGGTGTTACACAGACATGGTGGACCCAAACAATAATGCTGACCAAACAATCTGAACTTTATCAGGTGCCACCATTTAGCCTAACCTGTGCACAACTCTGATATACTGAAAAACAATCATGAATAATGGCAAATTCTTCAAAGGCTGAGACTTTCCATTTTATAAATTGATGGTCTCTTCTTTCAGATCTTGGTCAACAGTATAGCTGGCTGGCCCCCTTAGTGACTTTTGGTTCAGTATGTACTTACTGGGCACCGGCTCTGTACCAGGTACTCTGCTCAATGCTGGAGACAAAGGGAAACAGCAGAGTCAACACTGTTAAGGAATGTTTGGTCTTGACTTAACAAGAAAGCATGCTAGATACAGTTCACTTTGAGAACAATTGCACTGTTTACAACCCAGTCCTAGAAGATACTTATTTCCATCATATTTAGTCTGTACCTAATGTAGACTTTAGAAAACAAAACAAAAACAGAAATATCACACCTATTTTGCCTTCTAACCCTTTAATATTCCCTTTGTGGGCCATCATGAATACATAAGTAAGAATATTCTTTGAATGTGGACTTTTCTTTTTTTTTTTTTTTTTAAAGAAATGAAATGCTCTGATTAATCATCCATAGAGAATATATGACCCAGCCAGATGCTGAAGGCTATTCAGTTTGCTTTGATAATTTCTTATTAAAATCAGATGTTAAAATAGTGCTCTGATTATTTGAATGCTTCTTTTTTCCTAGTCATGAGAATTGTCATTGCTGAAAAATGTGTAGAAATATATTTATTTGGTTTACTAGTCACTTTGTTGATGTTTCAATTTCCCTGGGAATGCCACCGCTATATTAATGCAAATTTTGCAGCTTGACACAATCTGACCAGTTGTAAATAGAAAAACACCTCGCTTAAGCTCACATTCCCTTTTGGTGATTACTACATATTTCTCCTTTTCCCTTATAGGCAAATTTCTTAAGAAGTCTTCTTTCGGCGGCACCTGTGGCTCAATGAGTAGGGCACCGGCCCCATATACTGAGGATAGTGGGTTCAAACTCGGCCACAGCCAAACTGCAACAAAAAATAGCTGGGCGTCGTGGTGGGCACCTGTAGTCCCAGCTACTCGGGAGGCTGAGGCAAGAGAATTGCCTAAGCCCAAGAGCTGGAGGTTGCTGTGAGCTGGGATGCCATAGGTGACAAAGTGAAACTGTCACCCAGGGTGACAAAGTGAAACTGTCTCAAAAAAAAAGACATCTTCTTCCTCTCCTCTAATTTACTCCTTAACCATATGTTGTCTAAATCCCAGCCACACAGCTTCCCTAAAACCAAAGTCCCCAAGGACACCAATGATGAGTTGTCACTAACCCCCTGGACTTATCTCAGTCCTTATCTTGTGAGGACCTGCTGGAGTAGACTCTCCTCCCTTCTGGAACATTCTCCAGAGAAGAGAGGTTTGGTGAAAACACCATCACCTGCTGTTTTTCCTCTATACTCTCTAGTAAGCCGTCTGGCTCCATAGAGCCCAGTGGCCCTGGGACGCTGCCACAGCCCCTCTGTGTTTTCTACTCTGCTTTCCCTCTGAGTTTTCATACTGGGCTTCCATGATTCTCCAGACCCCCAGTCTGCGTTTCCAGCCAGATCTCTCCCAAGTCTAGTTCTCTATCCCCAATGTTCCTTCCATCTGAATGTCTCAGAAGCACATGAAAGCTAGTATGCTCCAGAATAAATTTCCCCCCAAATCTGTTCTTCATTGATGCCCTTGAGATAGTGAATGGTACCTTCATCCAGCTAATTACTTAATTAGAAACTCAAGCATTTTTAATTCTTCCCCCATCTTCTACATCCAATCTGTAATCAAGTCTTGCTCATTCTGTCTCCTAAATATCACTTGGATCTGTTCATAGTTTCTAGTTTCTAATGTCAACATTTTAGTCTAGGCCATCTTCACCTCTCTCCAACATTATCATCAACCACCTGCTAACCAGTTTCCTTCTTACCAGAATAGGGACATTTAATATTTTATTTGATGTGAAGGAATGAGGACACTTCTTAATCATATCACAAGTAAATTTCCTCTCATTACAGACACAAATTTATAGATATAATTATCTTATAAATTTGAAAACAATATTTGGTGTCATTCCAAGCTTTTCTCATACTATACAAAATGATCTTTCTAAAATGCAATTAGAATAATTCACTGCATTAGAATAATGTCCAGACTCCTTAGCACACCTCATGAGATCCTTCATGAGCAGACCCTTGTCCACTGCTTCCACCTCATCTCTCCCCACTCTCTGTTCCTCCCGACAATCCTTTTCAAGCCACAACCTCTTGTTAAGCTGTAAGACTGCCCACCTCTTCTTTCTTCCTCCTTTTTATGTTCATTTCTGTCCAACATGAGAGTAACCTTCCTTATATTCATTGGTAACTCCTTGGCTAAACATCTGTTTCTCCAGGAAACCTATCCTGGTAATTTGTCCTTCATTTGGGCTTGTCTCCCTAAGTTCTCAGAGCCTCTGCACTGTAATAGCAGTGTCTGGCACATAAATAAATTCAACATACTAAGCCAGTATCCTTGATGAACTTCCTAAGGGTTATACATAGAAGTCTAAAAACTTAGGCTCTGAATAAACTTGGTAACATAACTCTGTTAGCTTAAAA
Organism: Galagoides demidoff; assembly: GCA_963574575.1. Lineage (NCBI taxonomy): Eukaryota > Metazoa > Chordata > Mammalia > Primates > Galagidae > Galagoides > Galagoides demidoff. The sequence goes on from CAUYQV010083676.1 coordinate 10,574, forward strand.
AATGGGAACACCAAGGAGACACGAAAGACAGGATACAAAGGCCTGTGCCAAGCTCTCTTCCAAGCACACAAATGACTATTCATAATTATCAGTTTTTTCAGCCTGTCCATTTTATCATTTTGCCTGGGTGGAAAGAATATAAACTTCCAGCTGAAAAGCTGTGGCAGTGATGGTCCATAGACATAGCTAGTTAAGTTGGACCGTGCTTGCATTTATTAACAGTGAACTTCAATCCTACACACAGTGGTGGATGTCATTACACAAGGATATCAAGGTAAGCCTTGATGTAACTTTAGGATTTCTTTGCTCCAAAAATCGCGGATGTACTCTCCTAATCACATGGCATGCTTGGAATTCCTAGTAGAGAGGAATAAGCAATATAGGGCGGGGGGGGGGGGGGGGGTCCAACGAAC
>CAUYQV010083677.1:0-23269 GCA_963574575.1 Galagoides demidoff
GTGGTCCCAGCTACTTGGGAGGCAGAGGCAGGAGACTCGCTTGAGCCCAGGAGTTGGAGGTTGCTATGAGCTGTGATGCCATGGCACTCTACCCAGGGGGATAGCTTGAGGCTCCGTCTCAAAAAAAAAAAAAAAATAAGACTCAACTAGAATAGTCTTTAAGAAACACACTTCACCTATAAAGATACACATAGGCTTAAAACAAAGGGATAGGAAAAGATATTCCATTCAAATGGAGTCAGAACAGATCAGGAATAGCTACACTTCTATCAGATAAAACAGATTTGAAGAGAAAAACTGTAAAAGAGACAATGATGGTCGTTATATAATGATAGATGGTTCTATTCAGCAAGATTATAAAATAATCCTAAATATATATTCACTCAACACTGGTGCACCCATGTATACAAAGCAAGTATTAGCAGAGCTAAAGAGAGAGAGACCCCAAAACAGTAGTTGTTGAAGACCTCACACTCCACTTTAAGCATTGGACAGATCAATCAGTCATAAATTCAACAGAGAAATCTTGAACTTCCTCTGCCTTATACACCATATGGACTTAATAGGTATTAACAGAACACATACTTATATTAGAGCAGCCAGGCACACATGCTTTACCTCAGCTTATGGATCATTCTCAAAGATAGACCATATATCAGAACACAAAACAAGTCTTAAAAAAATGCAAAAAAAAGTGAAATCATACCAAATACATTCTCTGAATACAACAAGATAAAACTATAAATCAATAACAAGAGGGACACTGGAAAAACACACAAACGTGGAAATTCAACAACATGTTCCTGAATAACCAGTGGGTCAAAGAAGAGATTGAGAAGGCTTCGGTTCAAGTGAACTTTTCTAGAACTAGAATATAAATGTGTTGACACAATGATTAACCAAATGACATGAAATTTATGTTAACCAGCTTGATGAAAGTGTTTCAAACGCTACTCTTAATAGACTTGTACCCTTGCAATATGCACCATAGGTGAGGTCCCACGGATTACCCTCCCTCTACCCAACCTCCCCCCTCCTCTTCCCTCGGCCTTCTCTTCCCTCCTTCATCCTGGGCTATAGTTGTATTTTATCTTTCATATGAAAGTGCAGACGATTATATATTGGTTTCATAATAATACTGAGTACTAGTTTCCAGCATTCAATTCATGTGTTTCTCTAAATCTTCAAACTAGGCTATGCTCAGGGCTTAAGTGCAATGCACAAGAAGCGGGTATGTTGGTTACCAATCCTTGGAGGCATAAACTCCTTGAGGAAAAAATTATTTTTCTAAAGAGGCTGACTCTTGTTTTTAAGCTTATGAAAACCAGTCAGAGGGCTCAGGCTAAGTTTAGACAACTAAAAATAAAATGAAAGCTTGGGTTTTAAAATTATTATTATTTTAAAATCCATTTTGAAATGTACTTATATAGTGGTAGAAAATAATATTAATACAATTTCACTGTTATCATGAAAACAAGTCTCTGTTTTTGGCATGAATAAAATAAAGAACTTCTGTAATTCTTTTTTTTTTTCTTTTAAAAACCAAACGTGAAGAAATCTGTTAGAGAAATAAAGATTAAGATTGTGAACTTTACTTATCATCTTTAATCTGCTTATTTAGTTCTTAAGAATAATTGTTAGTTCAATAAGTTTGATGTTATTTTTAAAAGATCTGCTATTATTTTACCTGATTGCTGCTCCATGCATTTTCAGACATATATATTCTCATAAATGGTATGTTTCTGATGTAAATTTACCTATTGATATTTGACTTTCTTCTAAATGCTTTAAAATTATATATTAAAATATAAAGAATGAGAAAAGAAATAAGAAAAATTTCTGAAAATAGCAATTCTGTTTCCATTCTTTTTTCCTGCTGTCATGGAGTAAATGTCACATTTTTGTAACAGGTGGCCATAACTCAGGGCCAGTATTTCTGGTTATTGTTGAAACCACAAATATAAATTTTCCAAGTCTCTCAAAACAGTAAGATTTTGTTAGAACTTCATTGAGGGTAATGTAGTAATTTTATAAAGTGGATTTTTACATATACAGGTTATACAATAAATTCAAAGAATTCTAAAACTGTAGGGTTTAAAAACAGATCTGTGGAAAAAGTGGTGTCAGCAAGATGGTGGGACAGGGGCTCTGGTGCTCATAGAAACACTAATATGAACACCTATCCACACAGGAAAACACCTTCACAAAGGCTGAGAATCCAGGTGAGAGACTAGTGGACCTGGTGGAGCAAAAGACCAGTTTGCCTTGAAGAGAGCAGAAGTGGTGGTTTCACATCCCCCGAGCCCCCAGCACAGTATAGACAGCCCCTTGCCTGGAACGGCAGGATGAGGGAAGCCCCTGACTGCATAGAACCAGCACCAGGCCCGCCTTGGAGGACCTTAGTGCCAGACTGGCCCCTGCAACTCTAGGCCGCACCCTGGCTTCACAAGCTTAGGCTGAGGCCACTCACTGCAGATCCTAGGCCCACCCATATGGCCTGAGACATCAGGTTTGCCTCTGTGAACCCAGAAGTCTCCCCCCACTCAGTGACAAAGCAGGGACATGAGGACTCAGGCTCAAGGAACATATCAGCATCAGGCCAGGCCCTGTGGGCCAGGATCCAGGGTCGCAGCCCTGTACCTGGGCACCAGGCCTCCTCATCTGGGAATTCCAGCAGCAAGTCAACTTACAAATCCCACCAACCTTCCACTCAGAATCTCTGGACAAGCTTTCGTTTCTCTGCTGATGCCAATCTGTGAAGACTAGATGGGATGCTACTCTTCAGATGTACAGGTACTAAAGCAACGCCACAAAGGCTATGGCTAATCAGGGAAGCACAACACTACCAGTGGCACAAATTAAAGCCCCAGTAATGAATGCCAAAGAAATGTGGCTCTATGGAAAATAATTAAAATTATAATCTTAAAGTGAGATACAAGAGAACATAGATAGATAACCAAGTGAAATCAGGAAGTATGTGAACAAAAGGAGAAGTTCAATAAATAGATGGAAACCACAAAAAAGAACCAAAAGGAGACTCTAGAGCTAAAAAACAAAACAATTGAACTGAAAATTTCCATAGAGAGCTTCAAGAGCAGATTCAATCAAGCAGAAGGAAGAATCAGTGAATGTAAAGACAGGACAATTGAAACTATGGTCAGAGGAACAAAAAAGAAAAAAGAAAGAGTGAACAAAGTAAATAAAGCCTATGGACTTAAGGGATACCATCAGACAAGTCAGTATACGCATGATGGCCATTCCAGAAGGGTAAGAGAAGATGAAAGGGGCAGAAAGATAATTTAAACAAATAATGACAGCAACCTCCCAAATCCAAGGAGGGAAATGAACATCCAGGTCCACGGATCCAAGAGAAACCCCAAAGGCATTAAACAGGAACAGAGCATCACAGAGACATGTGTAATCAAATATTAAAGTGACAGATATGTAGAGAATATTGAAAGCAAAAGAGGCTCATCCCATACACAGATGTCCTGAAGATGTCAGTGGTTTCTACAATAGGTACAAAAAAAGAGAGAGAGAGAGAGAAAGAGAAAAGAATGAAAGCATACCACTATAAAATCATCAAATCACAAAGGAAGAGAGCAGATGGGGTAAAAGGAAATAGCCAAAACCCTAGAAAACAATTTACCAAAACAATAATAGTAGGTCCTTACCCATCAGTAATTACTTAGAGAGTAAATGGTGAACTTATCGAAACAGAAGACACAGTGGTTGAGTGGACCTAGAAATAAGAGGCAACTATTGGCTGCCTACAAAAGACTCACTTTAGCTTTAAAGACAGACATAAACTAAAAGTGAAAGGATGGAAAAGATTTTCCATGCACATGATAACAGGGTCTATACTTGCAGACTTCAAGCAAAGAATTGTGACAAGAGACAAAGTGGGTCATTGTATAATGATAATGAGGCCAATCTCTCAGGAGGATACAGCAATTAGAAACATACAAACACCCAACATCAGAACAATTACATTATTAAGCCAATGTTAACAGAAATGAAGGGAGAAATAGCAATGTAATAATTGCAGAAGACTATACTACTCCACTTTCAACAATAGATAAATCGTCCAGACAGTAAATCAAAAAGCAAACAGGTTTTGAACAACACCATAGACTAAGTGGACCTAGCAGACATACGCATTCAATAGTACCAGAATAATATTATTCTCAAGCTGGTGAGAAAAATTTTCCAAGATAGATCTTAAAAATGTAAGAAGATGGAATTTTGTCATATGTCTTTTTTTAACCACACCAGTAAAAAACTAAAAATCAATAATAGAAGGAAAAAAGAAATCAAGAAAATAATGTCATCTACAATAGCTACAAAAACAAGATACCTAGGAAAATATTTAACTAAGGAGGTAGGTGGGGTGGCACCTGTGGCTCAGTGAGTAGGGCACTGGCTCCATATGCCAAGGGTGGTGGGTTCAAGTCTGACCCCAGCCCAAACTGCAACAACAACAACAAAAAGTAGCTGGGTGTTGTGGTGGGTGCCTGTAGTCCCTGCTATTTGGGAGGCTGAAGCAAGAGAATCACCTAAGCCCAAGACCTGGAGGTTGCTGTGAGCAGTGTGACGCCATGACACTCTACCGAGGGCGATAAAGTGAGACTCTGTCTCTACAAAAAAAAAAGAAGAAGATAGGTGAAAGATCTCCATACTGAAAACTATAAAGCATTGCTAGAAAAAAATGGAAGAGAATACAAATAAATGGAAAGATAATCTATGTTTACAGTTTGGGAGAATTAATATTGTTAAAATGTTCCTACTTCCTAGAGTGATCTGCAGATTCAGTTCACCAATCATCAGGAAATGCACACCAAAAACACAGTGATACGTTGCCACACCCTTACTATGTGCCTGTTGTCAAAGAAACAAAACAACAAGTGTGGCTGAAGCTGTGGTGCAGAGGGGATCCTTGTACCCTGCTGCTGTGAATGTAAGTTGGTGCAGCTCTTACGGAAAACACTATCCAATTTCCCCCAAAGTCAATAATAGATCCACCACACAATCAGTCATCCAGCACTCCCTCTTTTGTGTGTGTATCTGGAGGCATAGAATCCCTGTCTGGAGAGTGGTCTGTGCCCGTGTCCAATGTAGCATGAGACTAGCAACAACTTGAGAATGGTCAGAGGGTGAGTGAGCTCAGAGGGTGAGTGAGGTTAGAGGGTGAGTTGGTCAGAGGGTGAGTGTGGTCAGAGGGTAAGTGTGGTCAGAGGGAGAGTGGGCTCAGAGGGTGAGTATGCTCAGAGGGTGAGTGGGCTCGGAGGGTGAGTGGGGTCACAGGGTGAGGTGGTCAGAGGGAGAGTGGGGTCAGAGGGTAAGTCGGCTCAGAGGATGAGTGTGGTTAGAGGGTGAGTTGGTCAGAGGGAGAGTATGGTCAGAGGGTGAGGTGGTCAGAGGAAGAGTGGGGTCACAGGGTGAGTTGGCTCAGAGGGTAAGTGTGGTGAGAGGGTGAATGAGCTCAGAGGGTGAGTGAGCTCAGAATGAGTGTGTACAGACACAACACAATGTTAGTTTGCCTTAAGAAAGAAGAGATTCCTACAGTGTGTGACAACACAGATGAGCCTGGAGGACGATAACGACAAGTGAAACCAGCAAAGACTGCAAGAAATCACTTATATGTTGATCCTAAAACAGCCAAAGTCACAGAGGCAGAGAGCAGAAGGAGGTCACGGGAGGGTGGGATGTGGGGTGATGGCATAAAATGTCAGCAGTGCAGGGCAGGCAAGCTCTGGAGACCTAAAGGTTAATAGCAGTGCCCACACTTGGAATTTCTGGGAGGGCAGAGTTTAAGGTAGCACAGGTGACATTGAGGTGATGGCTGTGCCACTTAGCTTGATTATGGTGACCATTTTACCTCTAGTGTAAAGGTTCTTGCTAAAATCCTAGAGAGGAATTTCAGGTTAAGTGATGGTGGCAAGGTTATGGAGAAGAAGCCACAGGCTTAGGGGAGGCTGTGTAGAAGCAAGAGCTTGCTGCCAAGAGAGGGTGTGGCTGGAGAAGAGCGTGCGTGCCCACCCAGTGCTGGAGAAGAGCGTGTGCGCCCACCCGGCGGCTGGAGAAGAGCGTGTGTGCCCACCCAGTGCTGCAGAAGAGCGTGTGCGCCCACCCGGTGGCTGCAGAAGAGCGTGTGTGCCCACCCAGTGACTGGAGAAGAGCGTGTGTGCCCACCCGGTGGCTGCGCTGCTTATTTGCCAGAGTCGAAGTTGGCTGGGCAGTCAGTGCTCACTTTACTCAACCTTGGTTCTTGCCCATCGTCCCCTGCTTTTCTCACAAGGTGGTCCGAAACCACAAAGTTAAATCATCACAACTGTGATATGATGAGGGGAAGGCCACTGGTAAAGTCCCCGTGCAATTCGGAGGAATCGAGGGCACCTTCCTCCTCAGGGAGGTTTGTCCCAGGGCTGTGTGTTCCGGCCAGAGACCAGCTTTTCTGTCCCGCCTTCCTTGCCCACGCCTGACGATCACGTAAGCTAACAACTTTACAGTGCACAGTGGCTTCCAGTCATCACATTGTATACCTTAAATACATTCGTATTCATCAATTATATGCAAGGAACTTGGAAAAAAGTGACTGAGGTGGTTTTCCAAAAATAAGTAAATAAAAATAAAAACAACTCCATGGAAACGGATGTGCACACAGCGCAGAACATGGAACAGCAGCATGAGGGCTCCGTCACATGAGCTGACCTCCTGGTTCTGACCACTTGTTCTTAGGACAGATAATTCCCAGGATAAAGTAACCTTAGGGTCAGTGAGTGAAACACCCTCGTTTCTAGGTCAGTGCCTGGGCAAGGCTGCATAGCTGCCGTGGGCTGAAGGGTCTGGGGGCCTGGACTCTCCTATCGCTCTCAGCTGCGCCCAGCCGACCTCAGCCGATGGCAAGTCCTGTAAGTCAGTTCTGTTTACAGCTTCTTTGCAACCCCAAGTGTTCCATGGTTTTCTGTGGTGAAGAGGATGACAGCAAAACACAGGACTTACCGACCTCAGGACTTTACCACAGAGGCCCCTCAACCTGCAATTGGGTCATGTCCTCATAACCCTGTGGTAACTTGAAAATATCCCAAGTTTGGGATCGTATGTATGTAGTTAATGTGTCTTACTTGGGATGTTCATGTCAGTTGGGGAGTATGGCTAGAACAGACCGTGGGAAAAAGGCAGACTTTTCTATTACTTTTTATTAAACAAAAAGGGGCAGCAAATCCTGGTGAGTTAACCCAGAGTGGAGACAGCCTGGACGTGTTTAGGCTTCTCTGCATGGTGCTGCCTGGATGTTTTGCTGGCTTCAGGGGCACCAGTGAATTCAAAGTTCACAGAGACATCAAAATACAATAAAAACAAAACAAACAAAAAAAACCCAACAAGTTTTCGCTGAGTGGGTTGAGAACCTCTGGCAAAAAACATCCCTTTGAAACTGGGTTACTTTTTTGGGGGGAGGAGTCTTGCTTTTTTTTTTTTATATTAAGTCAAGTACACATAGATCATGAATACATTCATGCATATGTGGGGTACAATGTGCTGATTTTTTTTATACAATCTGACTGACGTGGTACATTAAACCAATCAACATAGCTTTCACCTCATTTACTTGATTATTGTGCCAAAACATCTGTGTTCTAAACTTCACAGATTTGACTTGCACCCTTGTCATATGCTCCATAGGTGTGGGCCCCGCTTTCACCCTCCCTCTGTCAAGCCTCCCCCTAGGGGTTCAGCAAGGTGTGGAAGTTGGTGTGCAGGAGCTCCTGCTCACTGGCAGCTTCGCTGAACCGACAGGTGGTTACACATGTGTGTGTTCTGGTCGTGAAAATCTTTATAATATCAGTCTTGAACAATTTTCTACAAATAACAAAATGTAAATACATAAGTTAAGACAAAATGATCCATGATCATTCGTGAAACTTGGCATTTCTGTGTCTCTGCAGCCTTCAGGACATTTCCAGCTAGCTTGTTTGAACATAGCATAAATGTACAGGAGAGGAGATATTTTATCCCTGAGTTGGGAATCACTCTCTCATTTTACAGATGAGGAAATCAAGCCTGAGGAATGCCAATAAACTGGTTGTGGTCACAAAATTAGGAAGTGATGTAGGGATTCAAGCCAGGTGTCTGTCTGGTAAATGCGGAAGCACAAACACTCCCACCATGCCACCGTGCTGTGCAGACACTCATGTCGATTAAATCACACAACAGTGATTGAAAAGGCACTAAAGAATAAGTCTGAATGCTCCGGCAGACAGACCTGGGGAACTCCCCTATGTGGCCACGTGGCTGAGAGATCAACAATCTGATCCTATAACAGAGAAAAACATACATGCGAAAATTATTAAAAGAAACCCAGATGAAATGTGCAATAAGACAAAAGATAAAATATCTACTGTAATAGTGAGGTAGTCAAAGACAGGGCTAAATTATAGGTATTTTGCCCTATTAAGTTACAGCACAGGAGTCAACAGCAGCCTGCGAGGGGGCTGGGTGCCGAGCAGATGCTGCTCGGGGTCACTCTGGCCTCACATGTCCTGAAGGGCCCTGGGAACAGGCAGCGGTGCAGAGTGTGCTAAGTGTCATTACCAATTATCAGCACAATTTTCTTTGGAGTATTATTTTCTTTGAGAAGAAAGGGAATAGCCTCATCTTGGCTGTGTGTCAGTTAAAACTATCTTTTCCAACAGCCTTAACTAGAGATGGAAGTCAGGGAATTTAAATTTCAGGAAATATCTAGCAAGAAGCTGCCATGAACATTTCTGCTTGGGTGTACAGTGTTTCTATCCTTTAAAAAAGTGAGTAGGAAGTTGCATGACTTGAAAGGGAAAATTATTTCAGCCAAGGTTTTCACACTTTCTGGGTAAACTTCCAGAATTCCTGGACTCGGCCCCATAGATGCTGTTATAGCAGTTCCATCCTCCAGAGCTGGTGGCAGCTTGTGACCCAGAGGCCACTGCCATATGCAAAGGGAGACTGTGGTGAGCCCAGGGGGCTGGAGCAGGTACACTGGGACACAGTTTGAAGGCTTCACACCCATTAAGGCCAGCACCCTGGTGAGGAGGTGGGCAGCCCGACTGCCGGGTGCTCTGTCCTCCCTTTCAGATAGATGGCTGTGGTTTCTGTCACTAAGGTCTGAATGGTTTTATTCTTTCTTTTGTACAAGGACAAAGAAGGTTTGAGCCTGCAGTATTTGGACAGGATTGTTCTTACAGCGGATAATAATAATGAGAATATTCAGGTTTACTGTTTAAATGGAAATGAACCCGTGGAATCAATCAGTAACTGCTCAGGCACCTTTGAGGTACTGGAGCTATGGCCAAACCAGAATCAGTGTAACAGAAAAGATCGTGGTAGTCAAGTTTCAGCATAAATCAACTTACTCCAACTAAGGGATGTAGGTATCAATAAGTCCTCAGAGATTCACTCTTGTGTTTTCTGTGATGTGCAGGTGTTATTCACAACCAAGTTTGAGGAAACAACCCAACACAATCATCTTAATGGAAGACAGCCCGTGAAATGGATTTGGGAATTTCATGTGTCATCTTCACCTGAGACAGAGTGACTGCAGCCTGGTGGGGACACAGCCTGTGGCCGGGTGGATGGGTGGGGGTGCATGCTGCTAAGCCTGCACCCCCAACTGCCAACTCTGGCTGGCACAGGGATGCAGGCCAGTGAGGGGGGTCTGCATTGTGGCACCACAGACAGCTCTGTCTCCCCACAGCCCTGTGGCGCTCTGGAACTGGGCTGGGTGTGACGCCGGCACCTGTCCTCTGGAAAGCCCTTTGCAGGGTGGTGCACTGACTGTGCACTGGGCCGGCCATCAGGATTAATTGGCCTTTTCATCTTCAAATGTTGGTATCAGGGGACTTTTTAAGTGCAAATGTCCAGGAAAGATGAGTCAGACTGGCTGAAGCCCCAGATCACTCGGGTGCCGGCCTCCGTCCAGTCCATGCCACCCTTTGAGCACCGGAGCAGCAGATGCTTTTAGACCAGGGAGGAGAGGACATGAGGCAGGGATCCCTGGCTGGAATTTCTCCTCGGAACCCTTTGAAAAATCATTCAGAAGTTGTATGGCATACTATTGGAATTGAGAACAATTTTTTAAAATACTAGAGTAAGACCTCCATAGCTGACCCCTCCCTACCTTGTTCCCCTCCATGACTTGACCCAGTCTTCACAGACAGGATGGGCACAGCTGTGTGAGTTGGCACAGCAGGACTGCCCCTGCTGCTGACCAGCTTGTGTGTCAAACAGTGTGTCACTGTCACTCGGGCCCTCCCACACCAAGGCTCTGCTGTTTCTTTGTCTGTAGAAATGCTTACAAGTCCATCTTTTCTATCATGTTGTCTTTTTACTTTTTGGAAGAAAATGCAGAATAAGAATTGAGTTCAAAAGTGAAATAAGAATTTATACTTAGAGACGATGTGTCCCAATACACTTAGAAAGTAGCCTAACAATTTGCAAGCCACCAACCAGCAAGGGGCTCAGCAGGGGAGGTTTCTGATCCTCTTGGCTGAAAGCGGAAGATGAGGGCACAGCTGCTGAGACCCTGATCCTGCACTGCCCCAGGCTGGACTGCGCCTGACCTCAGTTCCTGGACGTTGGATGCTTGTAAAGTGCATTACCGTTTAATAGACTCCAGGAAGTGCGGTCACAACTTGGTTTTCTTCTCTTTGGCTAATAGCAGCACGCAGGAGAAGCGCCTGCTCCCCACTGCCGAGAGAGCTTTTGGGCCAAATCCCCCAAGTACAAGCTCTCCCCTGAGGTTTCATTTAGTTGATGAAAAAGGACAAAAGGCTTGGGAGAGTGGAGGGAAAGGAGGGGGAAAGAAAAGAAAGCTGCCCGGAAGGAAGGAAATAAAAGCATTATCCATTCCTGGTCCCAGGCATGAGTTTCCTGGAGAGGGGGCTCTGTCACAGGCCTGTGGGAAGGGACCACCTGAAGCTCTGTTGTCATAAGAAAAAGAAGTACAGTCCTCCTGATTGAGTGGACATAGGACTCCCCAGGGTTTAGGACATCGGCTAGCTTTCCTGAACTTCAGTTTTCTTCTTGAGATAAATTTTTCAACAATGCTTTCACTTAACAAATGATCAGAATAGGCCTCTGGTGTCACAGGCCCCTTCCTGCCACTCTGGACTGGACCCAAGAAGCTGCCAGCCCCCTGTCCTGGGACAGGCTGTCACCTCTGTCCTGATGCCACCATGGCAGCTCTGGAGTCTTTGCACACCCTCTTGAGGGGCTGGCCCTTGAAGACATTCCAGGGGGCAGGGTGCTCTCGGTGAGGCCTGCACACCTGCTCTCCTACCCACCGAGGTAAGCAGTTCCACTGTTGCAATTTGGGCAGCGGTGTCCACCCCTCTTGACCCAAGGCTGCTCCATTCTGAGGCCATCATCTGGCTCCACTCACCCTGTGCCCATCCAGTAATATCAGCAAGCTCAGGATAATTATGATCACTGCACCTGAATTTTAGTTTTTTATCTAATGCAGGATATGAAGTAGAACTGACTTCCACATGAGGTCATTTGTGTTTAATTTCTGAATTTATAATCACATGATTTAATTGAATTTTACAATCTTTTATGTGCTCATCAGATATTTCAGTAAAGTGAAAAAGATAACACAAATAATTCTAGAGCAACTATCACCTACAGTGGAGTAAAAACAAGCTATTTCATAATAGCAGAGGGGGCTTGCTCAGTCATCAGGCTCACCACAGTGAATTTCTGAATTTCCTGCTATGTGAATGTCCCTCTATCAGACCCAGCAAATAGCTGATCACTGGTCCAAATAGCAAGGATGTTTCTGGAAGGAAAGCAAATTTAGCTTTTAATATATGAAACTGATCCTTCGAAGAAAATGCTGGCTCAAAGAAATTTTTATTTTTATGTTATAAAACTATACGAAATAGAGAAGAGACAAAAATCACCTTAAACAATACATCCATAATGCAACCACCACTAATATTTCAGTGTGATTTCTTGATTTTTTTCTCTAAATTTATTTGGTAGTATAGTCATTTATTTATAACATACAGGTCTGCATACATATTTTGTGTTTGTAAATCTGTAACGAGTGTGCCCCACACTTCCATGTGGACTCCAAGCCCTCACCTAAAGGGAGGATGTGGGTATCTGAGCGAGCCCGTCTATTCTTCCCAAAGCTTTCTGTTGTCATCCCACCTCCCATGCTGGGGAGAAACCCACCAAATTGATGAGGTTCCTCTACTCTCAGGTGGGGCTTGGCTCCTGGGGGTAGATATTCAGCCTTTGAAGGTCCCTTTCTTTCTCCCGGTGAGAGGGTATACCTAGCAGGAAGCTGGGAAGCCAGACTTGGACCTCCAGGTTTCTGCTACAATGAAATCTGCCACATAGACCTGTGAGCACCTGCGGGTGGTATGTGCCAGGAGCTGGCAGGAGCTGGAGAAGGGACACTGTGCAGGAGAGGAGGCCTCTGAATACGGGGTTACTGCCAGCAGGGAGGGTTCTGGGACACACAAGTGCAGACCCATGGAGCAAGGGGGTGTACCCCTTCTGTGGGCAGCTGCATCCCTTCAGACACTCCAGGCAGGTTTCCCTGTGGAGCCCTGATCCCTGGGTAGCTCAGCCCACACTGCTCTGAGTGGCAGGATGGCCCCACTGCTCACACAGTGCCATGCCTCTCAAGGTATGTCATGCATCTGTGGGCAACACTACTCCATGGCTATCTTGTGCATCCTGCATCCGAAACCCGAATTCCAAAAATTTTTTCAATTGTCCTGAACATTGGCATCAGTACATCTGATCCTCTTGTTCTGAAATACATGCTCACTGCCTTTCATGGATCTTCCTGAGCCAACCAAGAGAGACTCAGCACCCTCAACCCAGTAGGCGGCAGGCAGACACCTGGGCCAGCCCCTCACTCCCTGCTGCTGCCCAGAGACTGGTCAGCTCTGTCCGTTTTCTTATTTGTCACCTCATCTATTCTAGACCACTGTGCCAGTTCTGCCAACCCTCTCCAGCCTCTGTGCTCTGCCTGCACGAGTGCCACACCCCATCCCGGCTCTGCAGGCTCCTCTCATGCTCCCATGGGCACCTTCACCACTGCCCGTGTGGGACCCCTCGCCTGGATTCCCCCAAGTGTCTGAAATGTCTCTTCTGATTTATTTGACATACTGAAGTCTATTCCCACGGTGCGGTTAGGATCATAGCATTTTCTTCTTAAACCCCCCCCTCCAACTTCCAATGTCTTAAATCTGAATTTCGGCTATGACCACAATCAGGCCCAGTGGCTTTTGCCTACTGCTGGACTTACACCCTCACTTCCCTTCAACTATCCTGCTCTTCAGCGTCAGATCTGCTGGATGCTCCATAGTTACCCTCTTCCTGAATGTTCTGTCTGTCCTTCCAAGCCCTGGTTGGCCGCTGCCCCTTTCTCACAGGTGCCCCGCCCTGGGATGATCACATTCGAGCTTTGTGCAGACACCAGCCTGAGCTTTATCCCGACTCTTGCATTTCAAAGGTCCAGCCACAGAGCTGTGGTGGTCGGAGGGGCCCCCGGTGCTTAGCAGATACCCGCTGGGGCTTCCATGGCTGAGGGGGGCTCTGTGCTTGCACAGATGCCTTCAGGTTGCTGGTTACAGAGATGGACGTTTGTAGTCAACAGTGTAGCTGAAGCCTCTGATGGAAGAAAATCCTGTTTTTAGCGCCATGTGTCTGAAGCATCAATTATTTCACTCCCCAAATGAGTTGTGAAAGAATAGTACCTGCCAATGTGTGGCCATTTGGTTAACTATTTTCTTTCTATAAAAGGACTGTGTTTTAATTGGTACATTTTCCTTTGCGTAAGTCATTGATGATGCGTTATTCTAGCCTTGTCATCGGGGAGTTCTGCAAATTGTGTTTTTGGAATGATAATAAACAGCATTTGAAAAGCGTTGATGTCAACACCTTGGCTGTCCCAATGAGACAGTATGATTAAATAGGCAGTGAGCTCCTGCTGAGGGTGGATGTAAGAGTGAGCCACCAGCTGACCTGGTCTAAGTAAGAAGCTGTGGTGTGGACGACAAAAACTGAAGCTGAGCATCAGCAGAACTGCTCTTTTGAAAACCTCAGGTTGACTGGGAAGGCAGAAGTTTGATCCTATTGTCACTTTTTAAAAACATGTTTTCTGTTTCCACTGAAGAACTAGAAGGAAAATCTGCCCCACAGTGGACAAGTGGACTGAATGGTACTCAGAGATGTGGCCTCCGGGGGAGCATTAGGGCTCCATGACGGTGGGTGGGGCTCCACTATCATGGGGTTAGTGTCCACAAAAGAGACCCCACAAGCCTAGGGCTCTTTCCCAGGCCCAGAGAAGGGGAAGCCATGTAAGCGCGAATCAAGTGTGGAGTGTGGGGCATGGGACCCAGTGAATGGGGCATGTGACATGGGGCATCCAGCACCCAGCATCTGCCTGAGCCCAGATGAGGGGCTTCAGAAGGAAACCAGCCCTGCTGGCTCCTCCACTGTGGGTTTCAGCCTACAGCGCTGTGAGTGATCAGTGTTGCTTAATCCACCCCATTTATGGCCTTTTATTTTAGTGGCCTGGGCTAGCTAAGATGAAACTTTGGAGAAGTTCATCATTTAAATTCTGAATGGAAAGTGTAATAACCAAAATTAAAACGATGTATATAAAATGACATGTTTGCTACTAATTCAATTTAACAAAACATTTATGTATATAATATTGAAATTCTATTACTTGATTCTTTCATAAAGCTTTAGCAGAAATAGGTAGGGATGGTTTGTCCCTGTCCTCAGGGGAAGAAGCTGAGGTTGCAGTGGCACAGGGCTGCCCCTGAGGGCAGTGCTGGACCCAAGCCTCAGGACGCCTCTGTTAGTGGAAACCAATGCAGGAGAGGGTTAAGGAATGCTGGCACATGCAGACAGAAACACAAGGCAGCAACTAACTCGGGTGCTTTCATAGAAGTTCTGACATCAGGGTGCAACGGAGGCATGACATGGTTCCTATGCTGCACTCGCTTCTGGGAACTTTGGCCCGCACTTGGGTGTGTGCACACACACATCTGTATCCTGATATTTGCATTTGAGGTGATATTATAGTACTTATATTTAATATAGTTAGACTAATAAATCTTCTCCTTTATAATTACCACATTTGTGTCCTATTAGGAAAATTTCTCCGTCCCCAGTATGAAGACATTTTCTTTCTTTCTTTCTTTTTTTTGAGACAGAGTCTTAATCTGTTGCCCTGGGTAGAGTGCAGTGGTATCACAGCTCACAGCAACCTCTAACTCTTGGTTGGACTTAAGCCATTCTCTTGCCTCAGCCTCCCAAGTAGCTGGGACTACAGGTGCTCACCACAATGCCTGGCCATTTTTTTGTTGCAGTGGTTTAGTTGGTCCAGCAACTAAACCCACCACCCTCAGTGTATGTGGCTGGTGCCATAACCACTGTGCTACGGGAGCTGAGCCTGCTGTGAAAATTTAAAATAGCCATGCTTGAAAAACTATTTGGCATTATGCCTGGTCCACATGAGGGGCCACATATGTGGTTATAAGGACAGTGCCATTTTTCATTATCAGCAGTGACATCCACTCATACAGACATTTCCTTGTCACCAGCAGGTGGTCTTTATCCTTCTTGTTTCTTTACGTGAGATGACAAGGTGCACCTAAAAGAACACAGGCTTTAGAATAAAGATAACCCATGCTGAAACCTACACCTGCCACTTACCAATGGTTTGACAAAGGGTAATTTGTCTCATGTCAGCCTCATAGCCACACCTGTGAAATGGGGAGATTGGTACTCACCTGATGGGATTTACTTTGGGCCACATGAAATTATTATATTGTTCCTGATGCACCATAGTGATTTGGTAGATGCTAGGGTTTTTCTTCTTTTGCTATTCTTATAGCAACCATTTCATAAATAACATAAGCAGAGATTCAAATACAGGAACATGAACACATATATAAGTTAATGTCTCACTACAATGGTTGAATATTGGGACTCATATGATGGGAGGAATAGAAGCAGGAGCCCAACATCAGCTTCTAAAAACCTGTGACCTCACAGGACCTGTGGTGGCAGATGTCACCTCTCTGCTTCAGCATCTGGAAGACCTTGCAATGGCAGAAAATGGCTCTTTTCCATCCGTGAGATATTGGAAGCTGCTGGAACTTAGACCTTTATAACTTCATAAATGTTTGTTGAGTTAACACTGGTACTGTCTAAAATAGTATCAAATTATATTTTGGTTATCAAAATAGCTTTATAATTCTGGGAATAATAATAAAGGAATTTCCCTGACCTTCAGAAAGCTGAGGAGAGAGAGAGAGAAAATGCCTCTGACTAAAAATATAATTTTGCAGTTTGTGGTAAAATTCAAGATTAGAAAAAGAATGTGCATATGCCTGATCATTTTAAATATTGAGGGAGCAAATGATAAGTCCTGGAGAACTGTAGGAGTCAGTGCAGTTGGCCAGCCTTGCAGTGTCCAGGCTGCTTCCTGGACAGGTGAGCATGGGCAGGGCCCAGGCGGGGCCAGGCGCTGTGCATGGCGGAGGCTCTGCAGGCGCCCAGGGAAGGCCTCTCCACTCTGCAGGCTGCTCAGGCATCCTCTTCACCACTGGTGAGGCTTCTGGACAGGGGCTCACCTCCTGTCATCTTTCCTGGCCAATTCTGTCAAAGGATAAGTTTTCACAGAGCTCTCTTGAGGCAAGAAGAAGCTGAGGCTGAACAAGCATCACAGAAGAACAGTCATTTGCTTAGATGACCATTCCAGCAATGTCAAAGGACTCCCAAATCATCTCTCAGGAGACCTTGGGGACTAGAAAGTACTTGCACATGGATGTCTCACGATAATCAGAGAAAATGATTTCTCTGGTTAGTTCATTGGTGGAGCTAGTCGTCACTTTGAGGCCTTCTAACGTCAGCTCTCAGTCTCTGCTGCACTTTAGAATTATGTGGAAATCTTTGCAGTGGATCCATGGCTGGTTGGACTGGGCTGACCCTTCAGGGGACAAAGCTATGATGGACCTTAAATTCTTATAGTAACCTAAGTATTGGGCTCTGACTATAATTTTCAAACAGAGTGTGTGATGAGCTTAAAAGAACTGGAAGCCTGAGGATTCCCAGTCAGGAGATGTGCTCTTCACACCCATGGCCCTGGCCACCCTTGGTCTGTACCGTGGAGAGGTGCCCACAGACACTCTGGCTGTGCTCAGGAGGCAGTTGACGAGCTGACCTTTCACACATGGTTATCTTGTCATCTTTCAGTCATCCTGAATATATGATTAGCAAAGTGTGTGAGCTTGAGCTCATCTTTCTGAGGTTTAAGAATGAAAAAGCAGCCCCTGCAAGTTCGAGCAGGCCTTGTGTGCTGTGCAAGCCCTCAGTGCTCTCCTGCCAAACAAAAAGCTCAGAGAACATCAACCATGGGTCAGGACGAAAACAAAACATCCACTACTCACATCTGCAGGAGCACAGCATGCATACTGCCCAAACCACAAAATACCAAATACCCCTTTCCTATCCGGTGAGTGACAGCCACATCTTTATCTGCCACAGGTTCAGCCCAGACCTCTCTCCTCCTAGAGAAGATTTATTGAGGTACCAAATCATGAAATTACTGCAGGTTCCTGAGAGGACCCAATCCAGCAAAGTCCTGCCTCCCTACGCACCCTAAAATCACCACATAAAAGCCAAATCCTGTGAGAAGTCTTGCCCAGCACCCTCCTAGTCAGACATCCACATTTCCTGGCTGAACCATTAATCCACCTGCCCTTCGGCTGGAGGGCATTAGACGCAGGAGAAATGTACTGAGTTGAAATAATTGTTTATTTCTAAGCTTTGAATTAAAGGGACATGTTCCATTGTTCAAGAGAAACTTGTTATTTATCAAGCATTTGCTAGAAAATATCAAATTTTGCTTTGCTAATAAGCACAGGTGCTAAGGCTCTTTTGAATCTTCAATTGCTACTTGGAATAATTTGTTAAACCTGATATGCAGACCATTAGTGCAATTAAATTAAATGTTAATACATTTGAGAATTTCCGGATGCATTTTTGGTAGCCATGGCTAGTAACAGTGCTGCAGACACCATCAGGCAGACGCTTTCTGTTCAGGTTCCACATCTGTTTTTGCTGATCTGTTGCTGGGTCCCACCAGAAGGTCATCCCTGGCATGAAGGTCAATGAGATGGAGATCAAACTTGTTGGCACCTAGTTTGGTACCCTAGACATGTGTTTCTGACCCACAGACATTTTATGAGCAGACATCAGGTGTGAACTGGCAGGTGACAGTGGCTGGTATTCCTCTGTCCTGGCAGCTGGAGACCCAGGTCCTTATCAGGAGCACCCGCCCACCCTCATACTCCCTTGGGGCTCCTTCAGGCCACACTTGCTGGTGACACAAGAGGAGCTGATGAGTTGCCACACAGAAAGGCTGTATTTCCCTTCAGCCCCATCCTTCTTTCAGGATGGGCCATCAGGAGGACTAGGAGGACTTCATTCTGCTTGGTGGGTTGGGGAGGGTTTCTTCAGAGATGATAGTATATCAGAAGCAGTGTCTGTGGCTCAGTGGGTGGGGCACCAGCCCTATATACTGAGGGTGATGGGTTCGAACCTGGCCCCAGCTGAACTGCCACAAAAAATAGCTGGGCATTGTGGCAGGTACCTGTAGTCACAGCTACTCTGGAGGCTGAGGCAAGAGAATCGCCTAAGACCAGGAGTTGGAGGTTGCTGTGAACTGTGACACCACAGCACTCTACAGAGAGTGATAAAGTGAGACTCTATCTCTTAAAATAAACAAAAAAACCCCAAACAAATGTACAAACAAAAACAAACAGAGACAGGGGTATGCAGTTGTGGGGCTGGGGTGTGGCTGTGAGTCCTACCCATGTCCAGCACCAAGCATAAGTATGGGCTGAAGGCCGTGTGGTAGAGGAAGCAACTATAATGAGCTTATGAATTATGAGTTTGCTGGACAGAAGTTAGGCTTGTAAAATGTTAAACACAGATTTTGTGGGAAAAAAATCTAGTTTATGAAGTGTCATGTTTTAATGATCAGAAAGCTTTGGAGGAAATGCAGCTGCATTTTAAAAATTTTTGCTGCCTACGT
Organism: Galagoides demidoff; assembly: GCA_963574575.1. Taxonomy (NCBI): domain Eukaryota; kingdom Metazoa; phylum Chordata; class Mammalia; order Primates; family Galagidae; genus Galagoides; species Galagoides demidoff. The sequence goes on from CAUYQV010083677.1 coordinate 19,109, forward strand.
TGCCAATCACATAATGGACGGCAGTTAAATTATATGTTGAACTCAGTTGCTTCCAAAGGAAATCCTTTTCTAATTATTGAAGCTATCTTTTGATGATATTGAAAATTAAATCTTTTCAAGTTCTTATAAATGAGAATTTTTTAAAAAATAGAATTCTTGCTGAGCTTATGGAATATTGGGCTTTTTTTCAGACTTAAAAAAACCCCAAACTTACTTTTTAAATCTCCCAAGTTTCAAATGTGTGAACATGGGCGGAGCATATACAGAGCCTCTGTAAGTGATCACTCAAAGGACAGTAACACTCTGGTCAACATATGGAGGTAGTCAGCATAAGGAACTAGGCCTACTGTACTGATGTGGACATGTGGTGCATGTCCAGTCTGTGAAAATTATGTCGACATAAGCAGGTGGGCAGTGTGGGGAGGTGGTCAGTGTAGGGAGTGGTCAGATACGAAGGGTCTATATATTGTTATCTGGAGGGAGCACCATGGTCCAGGTGAGAGGAGGTTTGATGTGCATTTAGCCTAAGGAAATGTGATTTTTAAAACTAAATACCTATGAATAAGCCAAAGGTATTCAGAAGAATGTCCAATGTGATGAAAGAAACATCGTCTTTGGACAATCACAGTTAATATATGCACAGTAGTAAAGCCAAAAAGCAGCGTCATCTGAAAGTTCTTACACAGAATATGCACCCATTACAAGAGATGGTGTTCCCAACCGCTCTGTTAATTTATGCTCCATCAGAAACATGTCCGTATAATTTTGTTCAATACTTGTTAATACATAGTATTTTTTTGCAGGAAAATGAGATATTTGTGTACAAAGAAGAAAGGACAAATGCCCTTTTCTTTAAAACCTCCAGTCTAAGAGGATGTAGAAGAATTGCAGCTTCACTAATGAAATGAGCGGCCTGGGGCTTGGCTGTGGTGCACAGAGACCAGGGAGGCGGCGTCCCCCTGCATGCTCTGTAGAAACTCACAAGCCCTCATTGGGTGACCTCCCATGAAACAGCCCTGAAGAAGGGTTTACAGACAAGACCAAAAGCCTCTGCAACAAAATGAAGGCCGCACCTTAGAGGCAAGAAACCACGTCTCTGAAGAGAGAGCACGAACACTCCATGTCCGGCTACTCCAGGCCGGGCTCCAAGTTCTCCCAGTTGCTTTTTCTTTCCCCACCCCCTATGACTTATTCCAGTGATGTGCTAAAATTCCACTTCCAGCAAGTCTCTAGGTTACCAGTGTCTACTCCACTATCCACTCCACCATCCTTCATAATCCACAGACCATCCTCCACCACCACCCTCCACAATTCTCCACCATCCACACCTCTATCCTCTACCACCATCCTCCACCATCCACACCACCGTCCTTGACCATCTACCTCACCATTCACACTACCATCCTCCACCATCTTTCACTACCCACACCAATCTACACCACCCTCCCCCACCATCCTTCACCACCATCCCCCACCATCCTTCACCACCATTCTTCACCATCCACACCAGCATCTACACCAGGAATCCTCAAACTATGACCCACGGGCCACATGCAGCCTGCCTAGGACATTTATCCAGCCCACTGAGTATTTTTGCTGCCCGCTGCCTGTCCTGCTTAACAACCGACTCATCCTGGGGCCTGCAGTATGGCCCTCCAATAGTCTGAGGAACAGTAAACTATCCCCTTGTTTAAAAAGTTTGAGGACCCTTGATCTATACCACCATCCTCGACCATCTACACCACCATCCTCCACCGTCCACACCACCATCCACACCACCATCCTCGACCATCTACACCACCATCCTCCACCATCCTCCACCGTCCACACCACTATCCACACCACTATCCTCTACCACCATTCTCCACCATCCACACCAACATTCTTCATCATCCTACACCATCCACAGCACCATCCATACCACCACTGTGCTCATTAATCATTTATTTTTAATCTTGACTTTTTAATGAAATAGCTTTTTATTTTTATGATTCGTTTGGATGGCGATCTAAATAGATTTTTTCCCTCCCCTCAAACTGTTTCTATAAAATCCCATAGCCAATGTGGCAAAATTTTCATCAGTTTTTAATGAAGATAAAGGAGGCTGACTTTGAACCTTATTTTATGTGATTTATAGGTTCTTATCTATGAGACTACATGGTGAACTCTATGCAGTTCTTATCATGGAATATAGATTTTACATTTACTAACAAGTACTTTTCCCCAGCTTTACTGGTATATAATTGACAAGAATTTTCTATATTTTGGGTGAAGAACATCATGTTTTGACACATTGTTGGACGATTACCATAACTGAATTAGTTAACACGGCCATCACTTCACATGGTTGCCTCTTCTGTTGTGTGATGATGAGAATATTTATGCTCTGCTCTCTTTGCGAATTTCAAGTATATAGTAGATTATTATGAACTGTAGTCACCCTGATGAACACTAGATTCCCAGAACTTTTATTCATCTTTCAGCTAAAACTTCATGTCTTTGACCAACATCTCTCCATTTCATCACTCCTAGCTCCTGGTAACCATCTGTATGCTCCCCTGCTTCTAATGGTGTTGACTACTTTAGATTCCACACACAAGGGAGATCATGTGGTATTTATCTTTCTGTGTCTGGCTTGTTTTACTCAGCACCAATGCGCTCCAGGCTTACCTATGTTGTTGCAAATGGCAAGATTCCTTGCTTTTTGAGGCTGTGTTATATTTTGTTATACTGCATTTCTTTACCTATTCATCCATAAGTGGACGCTTAGGTTGTTCCCATATCTTGGTGACCGTGAAGAGTACTCTACCACTCTTCATGCAGTGAGCATGGAAGTACAGGTATGTTTTCCAGATAGTGAATAAATAATTAGAAATACGATAGCTATATATTATGACAGTTCTAGTTTAAATATTTTGAAAACTGCTCCATGTTATTTTTCATAATGGCTGTAGCAATTCACACTTCCACCAGCAGTCTACCAGGATTCATTTCTTATCACATCCTCATCAACACTTATCTCTTGACTTTTGAAACTAGCATGCCAATGGGTGTGGCTGATACCTCATTTTTGATTTTGACTAGCGTTTCCCTGATGACCAGAGAGGGCGAGCACCTTGCCAAGTACCTGTAAGCCATTTGTACATCTTCTTTTGAAAAATGTCTATTCAAGTCCCTTCCATTTTTCAATCAGGTTATTGCTTTTTTGCTTTTGGCTTTTGTGAGTTTCTTATATGATTTTTGGATATTAACCAAAACATGTTTGCAATTTTTTCTACCATTCTGTAGGTTGTTGTCTCTTCTTCACTCTATTGATTGTTTCTTGGGCAAAGCTTTTTAGTTTCATGCAATCCCAGTCATCTATTTTTACTTTTGTTTACTGTACTCTCAGGGTCATATCTAAAAAATCATTGCCAAGACCAATGTCATAGATCTTTTCCTCATATATTTAAAAAATCTATTTATTAATTAAAAAATATTTTTATAGGGGCAGCACCTGTGGCTCAGTGAGTAGAGCACTGGCCCCAAATACTGAGGGTGGTGGGTTCAAACCAGGTCCCGCCAAACTGCAACAAAAAAATAGCCAGGTGTTGTGGTGGGTGCCTGTAGTCCCAGCTGCTTGGGAGGCTGAGGCAAGAGAATTACCTAAGCCCAGGAGTTGGAGGTTGCTGTGAGCTGTGATGCCATGGCAATCTACTGAGGGCAATAAAGTGAGACTCTGTCTCTAAAAAAAAAAAAAATATATATATATATATATATATATATATATATATATATACACACACATATTTTTTTCTGTGAATCAGGCTGGAGTACAGTGCTGAAGTCACAGCTCTCTGTGACCTTGAGCTCTTGGGCTCAAGTGATCTTCCCACCTCAGCCTCCTCAGCTGGAACTGCAGGTGCCACTACACCCAGCTCCCATATGTTTTTAAAATAAGAGTTGTATGGTTTCAAGTCTTGCTTTTAAGTCTTTAATCCATTTTGAATTGATTTTTGTGTATGTGTAAGATATGGGTCTGATTTGAACTTTTTTTTTTTTTGACAGAGCCTCAAGCTGTCACCCTGGGTAGAGTGCTGTGGCATCACAGCTCACAGCAACCTCCAACTCCTGGGCTCAAGCGAGTCTCCTGCCTCCACCTCCCAAGTAGCTGGGACTACA
>CAUYQV010083681.1:0-18631 GCA_963574575.1 Galagoides demidoff
CTTGGCTAAGCAGAAGCCTTCTCAGGAAAGCACTTGTGGCTAGAATATTTCCTGAAGTGGCTGCCCACTAACCCAGTGTGCCAAAACCACTCTCACTCTGTGCCCCTGAGGGCCAAGGCTATAAGGTGTCTTAGTCCCTGCCTTTAGGCTGCTCAGTGAGTATATTACTCTTGGTCTCCCATCCATCCTTGCTCTGTGACCCTGAGGGCAGAACTTGCTGGGGCAGTTCTCCCACAATGGCTCTCAGTAGCCCACAACCCAACACTATTAGCTCCCTCCAGTTTTGTGGCACAGTCTGGTGCCCTAGACAATGCTTAAAGTCCTGCACTCTCACCCGATTTCTCCTAAGGTAGTTTAACTGAGTGCCAAGTCAAAAAAAAAAAAAAAAAAGGACTCACAGGGAAGGCCTTTCTAGTTTGCAATCTCAGTGCTGCTGTACTTACAGCTGCCTGTGAGATTAGAGCTAATGAACACACACAAACATTTACCAGGTCTCCACTGCTTTTGTCCTCCTCATAGGGTTCAGAAGTCCCTCACTGACTCCCTTTGTCCCCAAAGGGATGTTTCTGGGCAGACTCACTAAGCAGAGATGTGTGGAGTCTTCCCTCCCCAGTCTCACCATGCCCAGTTGCAAGGAAGTTGTCACTCAGCCACCATCTTGTTCCTCCCCCAGCAGGGGATTCTTGATATTTTAATAATACTGAGTTTTAAAAATCATGATTATTTATTTTTCAATTTAAATAAATCGTTTTTTTCATTAATGCTTTGTGATTTTAGACATTAATCCTCCATACTGTTTGCTATATTTTACATTAGTTTTTCAACCATAATGTCTGCTATATTTTACATTAATTTTTCATTTTTAGTGTGACTTTAAATAGTATCTTTATTTAAAATTTTGATTTATGATTTTTATTGTTAAGACACAGAAATACTTTTTTCCTGTTTTAACTTTGTATTCTTCAACCTTACTATTATTTCAGTCAGATATTTTTGTATTATAGATTATTTGGAACATTTTATAAAGACAACGGCATCATCTACAAATAAAGTGTTGTGTTTCTTATTTTCTGATCTGACTTTCAACAATTTATCTTTTTTATTCAACTGGATAGGACTTTCATTATGACGTTGAATAGGAGTGGATGGAATATTCTTACTTTGTTTCTATATGGACAATCAAAGATTTTGTCTTTCATCATTAAATATGTTTTTCACTGTAGATTTAAACCAATTATAAAGTCTATGAAGTCTCTGATATTCCTAGTATTCTTTGTTTTTTTATCAGGAATTGATGGCATTGTTTGTCTAATGTTTGCTTTCTGTTTCCACTAAGATAACCATATGATTTTTCTTCTTTTATCCATTAGTATGAGCTACACTCATTGGTTTTTGAATATTAAACCAAACTTATATTCTTATATAATCTTTTTATATCATGATGTATTACTCTTTCAATATATAGGTGAACTTGGTTTGCAAACATTTTTTTGAAAATTTTTGTCTTATGTTCATATAGGATATTTCTTTTCTTGCAATGTTTATGTATTAGGGTAATTCTAGCATCATAAAATGAGTTAGCAAGTCTTCATTATCTTCTATTATTTGGAATGAAAAATGTCAGGTTATTTATTTATAAATGTTGATAGATTTCAGTGCAATTATCAAGTTTTGGGCTTTTATTTTGGGGAGGTTTCCAACTAAATATTAAAAAAAAATATGATTACTTAGATTGTCACTTCTTTCTTGAGTGAATTTTAATAGTATGATTATTTCAAAGGGCATGGCAATTTCATAAAATTTCCTGTATTTATTATCTTAGATTTCTTGTAGTGAATTTTCATTGTCTTTTGATGCATTAAAAATTGTGATATTTCCTTTTTATTACAGATATTAATTTTTAGCTTTTCTTTTTTCTTTTATTGGCAAGATAAGCCAGAGGTTTATTGATTTACTTATCTTTTAAAAAACAGTTTTTTTAAATATTTATGTGCTTTCAATTTTACAGGTTTATGCTCTTATCCTTATTATTTCTATATTGTGGTAGATTTGGATTTATTTTGTTATTTTTTATAGTTTCATTAAAGTGGAAGCTTTGATTTTTTTTATTATTAAGACATTTTTAATGTAAGTATTTAGCATTATAAATATTTCTCTAATCACTGCTTTAGCAGAATCCATGAAAGTTCACATGAAAAATAAGAAACTGACAAGTGACTAGCTTGTCCAATTGTCCAGTAAAGCCCCTCACTCTCTTTATATTAGCATCATTTTAATTATCACATAAAGCTATGTGACACTTAAACATTTATTCTCCCTAATGGTGTGGTACTAACTTCTTGTGACACTTAAGTAAGAAAAGTGCTTTAGTGAGTAGAAAAGATGCAATATTCACCCACATGACAGCATTAATTAGTAAATGCATTTGCACCTTGTTTCTTAAAATATTGTTTAAAAAATCTCTTTGGTACTTCACGATTTAGAAATACTTCTATTTTTCTCTAGAAGATTTATCAGTATAACTCAAATTTAGCTCATTTCCTAACATGTCAGTAATTCTATGTTAAATTTCTAATATGTAACAATTGTTTCAATTTATAGTATGTATGTGATGTTTTGATATGTGTATATAATGTGTAATACTCAAATAAGTGTATTTAGGATATCCATCACTTCAAATGTTTATTTCTCAGTGTTGAGAACATCCCAAACCTTCTCTTATATTTTGAAATATATAAGAGAAAATTATTAATAATTGTAGTTATCTGACTTTCCAATAAATACTAGAAATTATTCCTTCCATTTAACTATATTTTTATAGCCATTAGTCAAACTCTTTTTACTCTTTTCCACCCTTTGCAGTTTCTGATAAACACCCCACTATATCCTACACTCTACCTTCATTAGATAAGTATTTTTAGCTCCCACATATTTATGAAAACCTTTGTCTTCCTGCTCCTGACTTCATGAATGTTGCTGCAAATGATAGAATTCCATTCTTTTTGTGGTTGATAATATTCTATCATATGTTTGTACAGGCATGCACACACACACACACACACACACACACATCACATTTTCTTTGCCATTCATCCATTGATGTATGCTTATGTTAACTTCTATATTAATTTTAATATTGAGTTACTAGGAAGACCGATACTTGAAACCCTTGTTTCAATAAATTAGAAAATGCTAAATATTTTTGTACATAATTCTTATTACCTCTGTCAGAAATAGCCATTTACTATTTTTCCTTCTGCTTCTAAAGAAGTCATTGTTAAGATGTAACTTGAATATTTCTTTCCCACAGATAGCATTTTTAATTTTTAGATTCACTTATTTTTATACTAGGAAGGATCTCATAGTACTATGGATTTATCATGGCAACCATGAGAATGTATTGTGACTTTTTGTCTTATCTGCCTGTTATTCTGTCTAAGTTATAAAATTCATAATGGCAAAATATACTCCTGCCTTACTTTGTGTTTAGCTTATGCATCTAGCATCCTACACGGCACAGTAAACATTTATAGTGTAATGGCAGCATGTATTCAAATGCTTGTAAAGCTCTTCTTTCAAATTTAACCTAACTAAGTACTGGATTCCATTACATTCATTTTCATATTCTGAATGACCTGAGCAGGTCTTGAAACACAGTAGGAAATAAGTATTTGTTGAAGAAATCAATATATCATTCAAGTTTAGCACATTGTTCATACATTGAATGATTATCATCCCTTTACTTCTTTCCATTTTAGATGACCATTTTCCTCTATTTCAGTTTGTCTTTCTTTTTTTATATAAGTAATCAAGATTACATCTGCAATACACCAAAACACCTGGCTCATTTAAATAATTTAAAGAATAGAAAACACAGTTACATGATTGAACAAGAATATCTATTGGAAAAATCAGTCCAATTGTTTCTCACTAGAGGTGATGTAAACAGCTGATTGATTTTTTCCCCACTATTCACTTCCTTGCTTGAACACTGTAATGACTCAACTTTAAAATATATTCATTAATCCCTTAAGTTAGATTCAAAGGACAATATCTCAATGAGAGCTATTTATTCTCCCTGAATTTAGAAAGGAAGTTCATTCATGATCAAGGGCTTCAGATCACAAGGAAAGAAGGACCAATTCTCCAGCCTGGAGGTGATGTATTAGTGTTTTTTCTCCCTGAAAAAATCAATTGAAAAAATGTAGGTGTTCTATCTTTAGTGAAGAAATTCCAAAAATGCTGACTTTTCATTAGATTTAAGACATGGAGTTAAGCATATTGGGTAAGTAAAAAATTTATCCAGATAAAAAACCCCGAAATCATAAAAATTTTGAATGATAAAACCTTAGGTCTTCTGAGGAGCAGAAATATCTAGTCTGCAGATCTCTCTCAGTAGTTAAAATAACTCAAACCTAAACCAATCATAAGTTCACAAGGAAATTATATACATTTTTTAGGAATGGGCTTCACCTGCTCACCCTTCATAGATCATAAAGTTATTGGTGGTGCATCCTGAATCATGCTCATTTTTGAATTCACAATACCTTAAATTTGTGTTAGCAATAGATAAGTCCTAGCCTGGCACAATTTTGAACACTATGAAATCTGTTAGGCTTTTAAAAACAAGAAAATATATCAATTATATTTTATTTGTTTCATTCATATGCCATTTTTCCCCATCAAGTTGGGGTAACTTTCATTGACATCATATTTGCAAATGTAAGTAGATGCTGAAGAGATTTAAAGAGTAAACTATGGGGGAATCTTTAAAAGTCTGGAATAGTAAATATGGTTTCTTACTTACTTAGTTTGGCAACCTCTAATTCTGCCAAAGGCCCAAAAGATGAAAAAGTACAAAGCTATAGATATCTATTAGTCACTAAAATAACTATTAAGCTGAGAGAAACAATTATTTTAGGACTCTGGAGTCTAATAGAATGCTTGATGGGAGACCATGATAAAGAGACTGATTCATTTCAGTAAATCTCAGTGACTCTACATAGCAAATCTCAATCTCCAGTCCTGCCACATGTAGCCATGAGAATAGTGGAACATAATTATGATATGCATTTCTGGTTTCAAGGTGGGCATAAAGAATCCTATCATTTAAAAATTGTAGTTTTTTTTTTTTTTATTAATGATCACTGTTTTTCATCACTGAGGGGTAGACAGAGGCCAGTGATTCTGTCAATACTCCTGGACTGAAGCAGATTCTTAGCTGAGAGGAAAATAAAAAAGCAAGACATTTTTTCTATTGTTGGAGTCATAAATTTAAGATATATTTATCAAGTCACTGTGACCATAGAGACAGTACAATGGAAAATTTAACATTCACAAATAAGGAGTATATACTTGAGAAAAATAGTTTGAAGAAGACACCAAAAAATAGCAGAAGTCCTAGACAACAATAATAACAAGCAATATCAGTAATTCACTAACACCTAGTAGATTTCTAGTTACCACAATACTGCACAATCTCTGAAAGTTGACTATGCAAGGGATAGTAACAAGCTGGTCAATATACAGAGGTGACCAACATAAGGAGCTATGCCTACTATACCATTATGTACATGTAGTGTATATCCAGTCCAAGAAAATTAGGTCAACTTAAAGATGTGGTCAATGTAAGAAGGTGGTCAACTACAGTAGTACTGAATAATACTCAGAATGTCCAAACTTAACAACAATCACAAGAAATACACAAAGAAAACAAAGTATGGCAATGTTAAAATTAATAGATAATAATATTAAATCAATGCTTTTGAATATGCTCAATGAGCCAAAGAAAACTATAGGAAAGAATTAAAGACAATGTGAACAAAATAAGAATATCAATAAAGTGATAGAAATTATAAAAAGGAATCTAGCAGAAATTTAGAAACTGAAAATTAAAATAACTAACATTAAAAACAAATAGATTCAACATCAGAGTTATGGAAAAAGAAGAAAGAATCATCAGACTTTTAGATAGGACAATTGAAATGTTTGAATCTGAAAGGTGGAAAGAAACAAATGGCCAAAGAAAAATGATTAAACTCTGAAGTACTTGTGAGATTCAATAAAGCATATCTATGTACACATTACATGAAGCCCAGGAGAGGAAAAAGAGGAAGAAGCAGAAAAAATTACTGAATAAATGATGGCCAAAATTTACCACATCTGATGAAAGACATGATTATATACATCCAAGAAGCTCAATGAACACAAAACAGGATAAATGTAATAGATACACAGTGACCTCAACACACAACAGGGATTTGTGACATTCAAAAGTGTAAAATGACTTATCACATATGATCCTCAATAAGATTAAGAGCTAATTTTTCATGTTGGCCAGAAGGCAATGGGGTGACACATTTAAAATCCTTAAAGAAAACAAAACAAAGCAAAACAAAACACCCAAACAACTGTCAACTATAAACATGTATCCAGCAAAACTATCCTTCAAGATTAAAGAGAAAGTAAGACATTGAGATAAACAAAAGGTAAAAGAATTTATTACTAGCAGATTAGCTCCATAAGAAATGCCAAATTAGTCCTTCCAATTAAACTGAAAGAACATTTGACTGTCAGTTGAAGTGATACCACAAAATCAAGAAGCATTAAAGATAAATTCATATGTACATATCAAACCTAATATTATTTTATTTTTGGTTAGGTTTATAACTTTTCTCATTAAACAATAACTATCCTTTCATATTATTTAGACTATAATATCTAATCATACAAACTGTGACAATAAAAATATAAATGGAAAGGATGTAGATATATAGATGTAGAGGGTATACTATTTAAACTAAGTTGATATTATTAAAAATAAGTTATTATGAATTTATGTTATTAATTATAATCTCCAAATTACCACCAAGAAAATACTCAAAATATAAAATTTAAGAAAATATAAAAAAGGAAATTAAAATGGTATGATGCCAAAAAATTATCTAAATTTTAGGAAAAAACAGTGGTAATAAAGAAATTGAGGAACATAAAAACATACAAGTCTAGGACTCACATTTCTTGATTTCAAAACTTATTATGCAGTAACTGTAATCAAAATAGTGAAATGACAGCATAAATTAGACAACATATAAATGTAATAAAATAGAAATGAATCTACACATATATAGTAAATTAATTTTCAACAAGATACCAGGACCATTCGAAGAGTAAAGTACATTATTTTCAACAAATCGTTCTGGAAAACTGGGTATTCACATGCAAAAAACCAAAGTTAGATCCTTACATTTCACCACATACAAAATTAATTAAAAATCAATCAAAGTCATAAACTTAAGAATTAAAACTGTAAAAGTCTCATAAGTAAACCTTCTGAGGTTATGAAAATCTTCATAATTGTAGTTTTCACAATGAGTTTTTAAGTATGACAACAAAATCTCAGACAATTTAAGAATAAATAAATGTGACTTCATTTTTTTATTCCTTTCTAAAAAAAACCTATGTACACCAAAGAACAATATCAAGAAAGTGGAAAGACAGCCCAAGGAAAATAATTATTATAATTATTAATAATTATATATATATACTTGTTATAATTATTAATAATTAGTTATATTATTTGTCAGATATATTTTCAAATGCTGTATCTGATAAAATTAAATGTCTGGAAATGAATATAAAAGCTTCCACAACCCAACAATAATAATACAATAATAATACAACCCACAATAACAATATAGCCCAATTCAAAAATGGCAAAGGACTTGAATAGACATTTCTTGAAAGAAGATATTCCAGTGGTCAATATGCACATATAAAGATGGTAAATATCATTGCTCATTGTGGAGACACATATCAAACCTACAGAGGCCACTTCACACCTATTGGAATGGCTATTATACAAATAAATAAGTTAACAAGGAAGGAATGTTGAGGAGGACCTCGAGTAATTGAGACCTTCTTGCATTACTGGCAGGAATGTGAAATTGATGCAGCTGCCACAGAAAATAGTTTGGCAGGTTTTAAATACCATAGAATTATGATGACCCAACAATTCTACTTCTAGGTGTTTACTCCAAAGAATTGAAAAAAAAAGAACTCAAACAGATAAAATTCTTACATTTAGTTTAAGCATACTTAATTACAATACCAAAAATTGTGAGTAATAGTATCCTTCAACAGATAAATGAATAAATAAATATGGTGTAAACATACCATGGCATATTACTCAGTCCTAAAGAAGTCAGTGCAAGTGTGATATCTGCTGCAACATGGATGGACCTTGAGAACAATGAAAACAATAAACCATGAGAAATGAGCCAGACACAAAGGACTAATACTGTTAGGGTTCCACTTATGTTCAGAATGCACAATAAACAATTTCATAGAAAGAGAAAACAGAGTTTTTTAGAGGCTGGGGATTTTTAGGGTGGTACCCTTTTTAATAGGTACAGATATTTTTAATGGGGTTATGAACATGTTCTGGAAATATATGTGGTAATTGAAACATATATTTCAAAATGGTTAAAAGAGTACATTTTATGTATATTATAACATATTTTTAAACAGAAAAATGATATTGGTAGGCTTGTGGAGATGCCTTACAAAATTCCCTATAAACAGTGCTGTTAAAACTAGAGAATTATAGTTTGGGATTCACAGCCTTAATTGTAAACTCTATGGATTGTTTCCTCTGCATACAATGCCCTTTCACTGTATTCTAACCAAAAATATATTTTCCCCCAAATTCAGCTAAATGCCACACTATTAATTCTTAATAAACACATTTAATGCCTATTCAATAGGTACTCAGAAACTTAAGGCACCTATTTATCTTACTACCTTTACCAGAAATACCTACTTAGTTCCTCAATAAATTATACCCTCCTTTGAATAGAGATATATTTGGCAGGTTTTAAATACCATAGAATTATGATGACCCAACAATTCTACTTCTAGGTGTTTACTCCAAAGACTTGAAAAAAAAAGAACTCAAACAGATAAAATTCTTAATAAACACATTTAATGCCTATTCAATAGGTACTCAGAAACTTAAGGCACCACTGGTGATGCACCTCTGCATCACCAGTGACTAGCAAGATGCCTAAAACTTAGTGGATACAATTAAACTTTTTCAATGAGTAGAAATAGAAAAGAAAAAAAAATCTCTAAATTATAGTTAGACTTGATTGGTAAAGATGTTGGTTTGGATGCTGCTTAGAAGAATAGGTATAATCTTCCTCTCTGGTTTGAATTTTTAGGAAACAGAAAAATCCCCACTGTTAATTTGCCAGATACTCATATTAATTGAAAAGTGCAAATATTTAAATTATTATATATATATTATTAAATAATAGCTATGTACATTAATACTGTCATGGGGTACAATGTGCTGTTTTTATATACAATTTGAAATATTTTTATCCAACTGGTTAACATAGCCTTTATGTCATTTTCTTATGTTAAGACATTTATATTCTACATTTAGAAAGATTCACATGTGCCCTTATAAGATGAACCATAGGTGTGAACCTACCAATCACCCTCCCTCCACCCATCCTCCCCTCTCCCCTCCCCTCCCCTTTCCCCATATTGTTCAGCTATAATTGGGTTATAGCTTTCCTATGAAAGCTATAAATTAGTTTCATAGTAGGGCTGAGTACATTGGATACTTTTTCTTCCATTCTTGAGATACTTTGCTGAGAAGAATATTTTCCAGCTACATCCATGTAAACATGAAGGAGGTAAAGTCTCCATCTTTCTTTAGGGCTGCGTAGTATTCCATGATGTACATATACCACAATTTATTGATCCATTCATGGGTTGCTGGGGTCTTGGGCTTCTTCCATGACCTAGCAATTATGAATTGGGCTTCAATAAACATTCTGGTAGAAATATCTTTTTTGTAGTGTGATTTTTGGTCTTGTGGATATATACCTAGTAGAGGAATTATAGGATCAAATGGCAGGTTTATTTTTAGTTCTCTAAGTGTTGTCCAGATATCTTTCCAAAAGGAATGTATTAGATTGCAATCCCACCAGCAGTGTAGAAGTGTTCCCTTTTCTCCATAACCACCCCAGCATCTGTGATTTTGGGATTTTGCGATATGGGCTAATCTTACCGGTGTTAGATGATATCTCAAAGTAGTTTTGATTTGCATTTCTCTGATGATTAAGGATGGTGAGCATTTTTTCATATATCTGTAAGTGGGGAAAAGATTCCCTATTTAACAAATGGTGCCAGGCAAACTGGCTGGCGACCTGTAGAAGACTGAAACTGGATCCACGCCTTTTACCACTAACTAAGATAGACTCTCAGTGGATTAAAGATTTAAACTTAAGACATGAAACTATAAAAATACTAGAAGAAAGTATAGGGAAAACACTTGAATAAATCGGCCTGGGTGAAAATTTTATGGGGAGGACCCCCGGGCAATTGAAGCAACATTAAAAATACACTACTAGGATCTCATCAAATTAAAAAGCTTCTGCACAGCCAAGAACACAGTAAGTAAAGCAAGCAGACAGCTCTCAGAATGGGAGAAGATATTTGCTGGTTATGACTCTGACAAAGGTTCAATAACCAGAATCCACAGAGAACTCAAATGTGTTAGCAAGAAGAGAACAAGTGATCCCATCTCAGGGTGGGCAAGGGATTTGAAGAGAAACTACTTTTTTTTAATAAATTTAATTGTTAGTATTATATTCTTTAAAACTGGAACACATTTTAAACAGGAAAGATTGATGATTTTTACAGGCATTATGGCCCGGGGGTGGGGGGACGTTTGAGTATCCCTTGTTCCTACTCAGCTCTCTGCTCCAGCACTGGGCCGGACATGGGATCTGTTCTCTCTGAATGGCTGTCCAGGCCTTGAGAACACTCTCAGTTATTGGAAGGGCTGGGGATGGGAATCAGAACCAAGGCTTGAGATGTGGGAGGTGGGGGTTAGAGAAGACTGGTGGGGCACTTGCCATGTCTGAGAAAGGGATCCCTATGCCTTAGGACTGAGGGAGAGGAAAGGGCCTTATCAACTACCATGGATGCCTGAACTCTACTCTAATCTTTCTGTGAGCCATAGAGGGGGTTTGAATGTAAAGGTGACATGATTCCATTAACATTTTAAGAAAATCTTCTTACTTGTGAGCGTGGATTATAAGCAGGCAAGGGTGGGAGCAGAGACTGTAGGGAGTCATTGCACTTCCAGAAGTCTGACCAGGGGAGTCCACAAACCGGATGGAGATGAAGAAAGCAGAAAGGAATAGCAGGAGGCAGGTTCTAAGGAGAATTTAAAGATAGAATGTCAGAGATGGCTGAAAGACGGAATAGAGGAAGGAGTGGATGGCTCTGGGGTTTCGGGGTGTCATTCCAGCTATTGCTCTACTCACAGTCCTCTCTGCAGCTCTAACCTCCTTTTAGCCGCCCTCCTGAGTCCAGACCCATATTTTCAACTACCCTTTGCACACCAAAGGCAGTATATCTCTACTTCTTGTTTAATTACAAAATTTGAGAGCTTGGGGTTTTTTTTAATTTAATTTAATTTATTTATTTTGAGACAGAGTGTCATTCTGTCACTCAGGCTAGAGTACCATGGCATCATCATAGTCCACAGCAACCTCAAACTCCTGGGTTTGAGTGATCCTCCTGCCTCTGCCTCCTGAGTAGCTGGGACTACAGATGTGAATTTGGATTTTTAAAATATTTATTTCCATTTATGTTGCTTCCCAACATCAAAATCCGTTTCCAAGAATCAAGAGACTCTGCCTCCAAAACAGCTGTCAGTCCCACGCCTTCTCTCTTCCCTTGAGGCGCCTTCACGCAGGCCCTACCCTCCTGTCTCCCTCCCTCACACTGGCCTCTGCTCTCCCTGGCTGATGGGCACACGGCAGGGGCCTCTGTTCTCCCTGGCTGAGGGCGCATGGCACTGGTCTCTGCGCTCCCTGGCTGATGGGCGCACGGCACGGGCCTCTGCTCTCTCTGGCTGATGGGCACATGGCACCAGTTTCTGCTCTCCCTGGCTGATGGGCGCACGGCACGGGTCTCTGCTCTCCCTCGCTGATGGGCGCAGGGCATGGGCCTCTGCTCTCCCTGGCTGATCAGCGCACAGCACCGGTCTCTGCTCTCCCTGGCTGATAGGCGCACGGCACCAGTCTCTGCTCTCTCTGGCTGATGGGCACACTGCTTGCAGATTGATCTTCCGGAAGTGAAAAGTCCAGTAATTTCACCCCTGTGCTTAAAAACTATTAATGTTTCCTTACTGATGAAGAAATTAAGTGCAAACCTCTATCCCTGGCATGTAAATGCCAGCTCATTGTGGAGCACCATCCGGGAAATGGGCCCATGTGGTGGGAAAGAGGACATGGAAGAGGATGGGTGCTTGAGTTGTATATGAGCTGAATGACTATGGGGCTGTGCCTGGCCGGGCCTGGTGTTAATAAGTTAAGAGCTTGTCTTCTTCATGAAGCCCTTTCAGAGAAAAAAATCATTCACGTTAGGATTAGTCCCATCCCTGTTCAGGAGAAATAAGTACCTGAAGCAAACTGTTGTGGACATTGGCTGATTGTGTCTGCCCACACTGCTCCTCCTTCAGGGTGGGAATGTGCCAGCCTTGGTTTTTAACTCCTTTTCCCCAGTGACGGGTGCACATGACCCAGCAGCACCAGCCAAAGACACTCCAGAGGTTTGTTATTTGGACCCCAGAAGAGGAAATATTGCTGCCCTTCCCAGAGGTGTCGAGCAGTAAGAACAGGTGAGCCCGGAGCTGCTGGCGACAACCTTTCCATCACACAGTGAGCACCTGCTCGACCACGAGGCCAACAAAAGGAAACAACTGGAGCTGAGAGAGTGGCAGAGCCCAAAGTCGCAGTTACTCAGAACCAGTGGAGGCTAGGAGAATAGGAGCAGAGGCAGGAAGGCTGAAGTATTCAGCCCACCATCCCCATCACAGTGAATCAAAGCTTTATTTCACCTAAACCTGTCCTTGGCCCTTGGGGTACTCTTTGTCCAGGACCATCCATCCCAGCCCTCCAGCCAGGCAGGGCCCGACCAGGTTTCCTCACCCCTCCCAGCTCCCAGGAGGCATCTTCATGGGCTTCAGTCCTGGCTCCTCTCTGCCCACCTCACACATCCCTGCCTCCCTGGAGTTTCACTGCCTCTGCCCTCTCAGCCACCCAACTGCCACCCACTCTGTGTCCCCAGTGGGTCATTTCAACTCGAAATAGAACTAATTACCTATAAAACATTTTAGGCATTATTCATGGTAATATAAGATACGAGAATGCCACAGAGTTAGTTACAAAATTTAACTTCGTTTATCTGAGATCAAAAACAGGAACATTAGTGTGTCTCTCTCCCCCAAATACTTTAAATTAGAAAGGTTTGAATGATCTGATATTTTCCTATTGACATAATAGTGTGTCTATTCCGCAGGAGAATGGCAATTGCTGTCCATGATTTTGAATAAACTAATAATAGATTGAAGCAGTTTTATTGCCTTTGATTCTCCATTTGGGACTGGATTCTCTCTGTGCCTCTTCTGAGAAAACACAGGATGTTTTTGGCTGAGCACTAACTCTATCAGGCCATTACAGTTGCTGTTCTAGAAAACTAAATGTGACACTTGTGGCCAAGTGGCATTAATGCACCTTTCAAAAGTGCCCAGTTTTCTCCTTGGAAGTAATTTCAGCAGCATAAGACTACAAGTGAGTAACTTCTGATAAGCAATTAGCACATATCAAATCAAGGCATAATATTCAAGGTTTTATCCTGTTGGTAGAGATATAACAGGGGTTGCCCATTAACAAGCATCTGTGAAAAACTACTGCTATTATATTGTGGAAGCAGTTGGCAATATTCAAATCAAGACAACTCAACCATTTAAATAGATGTATTTTTAATCATAAAGTGTCACTGTTCCAGACCTGTTTTTCCTATTAACATGATGGAGATAATGTTAATGAGATTTAGTTAGTGTTTGAAGAGCAGTTGAAGTCTTATTATGAGAGGCAGCAGAAAAGGACACAGCAGCATTCTTCTGAAGCTGTGAATCATTACTTATCTGTGTGAAATCCGATGATGCTTAAATCTATATGTGAATCGTCTTAGCACAGAAACACAGACTTTGATGACAATGCAAAATGTCTCCCAAACTCTCTTCTACACTACATTATTTTTCACATCCTAAAATGGAAAAAATGCCACAAGTAGGGACATTTTAGTGGGAATAGGAGAGGGTCCCAATTTGCTATTTCAGAAAACAGCTCATTTTCAGAAGTCTTAATGAATTTGAGATACCAATCGCTGGGTACCAATAGCTCCTCTAAAAACAGAATGCCCTGTGGGTGCCTGAGAAGTCCTGGGGGACCATGGTGTGTTCCTTTGGACACCTCTCCCTTCTCTCTCTAGTGCCCTCCAACTTGGTGACAGTCGACTGGACCCGGGTGGTTCCCTGACACATCTAAGACAGTCAATCATTGCCTGGAATATGGTAAATAATAAACAGCATTCATTAACCAGATTTTTTTCTCTTACAAATGTAAATTAAGAAAAATCTGTTATGTGGGCGTGGTGGCTCATGCCTATAATCCTAGCACTCTGGGAGGCCAAGGCAGGTAGATTGCTTGAGCTCAGGAGTTCCAGACCAGCCTGAGCAAGAGTGAGACCCAGTCTCTACTAAAAACAGAAAAAATCATCTGAGTGTGGTCAGTGCCTATAGTCTCAGCTACTCAGGAAGGTAAGACAGGAGGATCGCTTGAGCCTAAGAGCTGGAGGTTACTGTGAGCTATGATGGATGCCATGCACTCTACCCGTGACAGAGTGAGACTATCTCAAAAAAAGGAAAGAAAGGGAGGAAGGGAGGGAGGGAGAAAAGAAGGAAGGAAGGAAGGAAAGAAGGAAGGAAGGAAGGAAGGAGAAAGAAAAATCTAGTAAACAAGGAAATAGGTAATAGGAGATGCAGCTGGAAAGACATGTATAGAATTGTCCTTCAAAAGGGCCACATTCATTTCTGAAATTTTTAGGAAATAGAAATTATGGGCATAAGAAGATGTGTTGGGTGGCCCCTGGTTGAGACTCAGATGAGTGAAGGAGGCCTGGAAATCCTCTGCACATTCCCAGGATGTGGGAGGGCCCTGCCATGGCATCCCGTACATTCCCAGCTTCCCCATGGTCACGTGTGCAAAGCAGGTCTGACAGGCCAGGGGAGGAGAGGAGGAAAGTGGCGGAGGCTGTACTGCAGGGAGCAGCCTCAGAACTGAGAGGGAAAAATCCCATGAGCAATGAGGTCCAGTCAGTGGGCTGGGTCTTCCGCAGGGACTCAGGCATTGGGAGAGAAGAGGAGTTTTGGATGCAGGCTGAGGCTCCATCTGAAAGCCACAGACTTTCCCTCACCATCTCCACCCTACAAGGAGCAGTATGAGAGAACCAAAAGAACTTTGACCATTCACCATAGTAAGCCCCCACCTCCGAATCAGCCAGACCATTTCCCAAGGAGAGAGGCACACACAGGTAAGTGAGCAGGTGCCCTGGGCACATCAGTAGTCAGGGCTGGTCAGTGCCACCACCTCCCCACACACCCTGAGACAGGGCAGGGGCGAGGTTTTGCCACTTCGCAAGTAGAGACACAATCCAATGGATCCAGGGTTAATTACTCAAGGACACTTTCCCAGATGCTTTAGCTGGTGGAGCCGAAGAGATTTACATCAGGATTTCCTGAGTAAGCAGAGAAGGCAGGTCAGTAGTGAGATGGGATAGAGACACACTGAGAAAAGCAAAACCACATAACCCTGGAGAGGACTGACCCCAGGACTACGGATAATTTTAGTTTTAAATTAAGTCCTCGTGTTCCTTTACAATAACACCCCCTAACCTCCGTTTTCCTCAGTGCCTCGAATGAGTCTCTACTTCTTACAACAGAAAAACAACTTAGTTAAACAACAAAATTAAGAGTTCTAAGTAGAAGTAGCTCCATCATGTCTTTGACATCCAGTAAATCATAGCCTTGTTGGTGTTTGTACCAGCCACTAATGTGGGTGTCCTTCTCCTGCCTGTGTCCCAGCCCCCATGCCTCGGCCTGTCCTCATGACAGCTGATGTGCTTACACTCTTCTCAAATGGACACGTGCCAGGCTGCTCACCTCTGCTCACCTCTGCTCCAAATCAAGTTCAAGATGGATCCTAGAGACAGCAACGATTGTATTTAGTTATGTTTTTATAATGTTCCAGATGCTTTGCTTGGTTTGCTGTCACTTTTGTCATCTCATTAGACCTTTTGTGACTACTCATTGTGGAATTATAATAGCAGCAGTTGTATTAATAAGGAAACTGAGATTCAGAGATATGAAGTGATGCACATAGGAAGTTGCAGAACAGAAATGAGAACACAGGAGTCGTGATGCCACAGCTCAAGCTAGCTGTGCTTGCCCACTTTGTTGGTGAAGGATCTGGGTTAGTCTCCTTATGTCTGCAGGTTACACTGAGGCCTGAGAGTGGCATTACCTTGGTGGTGCATCTGAGAGGAGACAGAGGAAGAGAAACAGAGGCAGGACTGCAGCAGAGAACATCTGCACAGGAAGTAGGAGAGAAGCCAGAGGAAGCAAGGTGGCAGCCGAGTGGGCGATGTCCCATGGGAAGTAAAGGATGGGAAAGCCCTTCCAAGCAAGCGGAGTGCCACCTGGCACTGTCCCACCTCACCACTACCTACCAACCGTGCCAATCTGATCCATATTTCCCAGTCTCATGATCACCAAAATTAAAGGTATAATCACAATTAGAAACAAATGAGGCACCAAATCTGATAGCCAGTTGAGTCTAGAAAGCAATATTTGGCATTTTATCAGCAACAAAGTACAAGTTTCTGTCTATAATTTTGGAATATTTCATATTGCACAATTTTCTATTTCCCTCCACAGCCGCCAGTGCTATTTGACATCCATTTGGTATCTGGACCAAACCCAAGAACTGCTGGCAGGAACAGCTTTTACTGGCTTGGACATCCTTGCATCTTGCTCATGAGAACAGTGTCTGGAGCCAGACTGCATGAGTTCAAGTCCTGCCTCTGAAATTTGATGGGGGTTTGCCCTTAGGAAATCACTTCACTCTTCAGTGCCAAGTTTCTCAGGGTGCTTGGGGTAACAACCCCATGAATTGCCTCAGATTGAAGGGCTCCTCAAAATGTGAGAATTCCAGTGCTAAAACTGAGTAAATCTCAGGCAAACTGGGACAAGTTGATCACCCAAAGATAAAATCAGATATTGCAGGCAAAGCAACAAGAACCTCAGTGTTCAACATCTATTGCCTATTGATGCTGAACCAGCTGTTAATGTGACTGTTGGCACAGCCCTGGTTTTCCTGAACTTGGGGCTCTGGGAATAGGTTTGATCTTTTCTAAAGGGCAGGACCCCTTCAATTTCTCCAAAGTCCTAGAATTACTAAGAACAAGGCAAGATTGAGGGTGGTGTACCTGCCCTGACAATGAAGCCCATTAGCAGAGGAAGGATGAGCCAGACCCCAGGCTCCCTGTCTGACCCAGAGTAATGCCCGAAGACCCTCACCCTTCCCCAGACTGGCAGCGTGCTGGCCACATGGCAGGTCCACACTGATGGAGCTTCATTACCAAGTGAAGATGTCCAGTGGGTAGAGTCAGACTCCCTCAGAACACTCCAACTCCTCCAAAGAGTTCCAGGGGAGTTTCTGAAGAATGAAAAGGGATGGCAAAATTGGGCTGCCCCCGCACACTCTGATCTGCCTCCCTGGAGGTTTCATTTCTTACAGATGCTACACATAGTTCTTCCCTGCGGGTCTTATGCGTCTTCTTGTGCCTTGTCTCAGATACAGGACAGAACAGTGTGTGCTTCAGGGCAGTGTTTATGTTCTTAGGGATTTTAGACAGCTTGGATGTGATCAGTGGCAGCTTATCCTCTTTAAACCTCAGTTCCCAGTTTGCAAAGTTGAGATACTTGCTAGTATTTACTAAGCACTTACTACATGCTGAATGTGTGACACAAAATATCTTAATTACCCCTCAGGACAGAACAAAGGTATGCATTTGAAAAATCACATATTTTAGGAATCTGAAGCACAGAGATACTAAGTAACCCATCCAAGATCACACGGCTTGCAAGTGGCAGAACCAGACTCAAAGTTATGAAGTCTGGCCCTAGAACTCAAACTTTTAACAAGGAGTGTTCTGACTCTGTGCCCACCTCTCTGGGTTTTTGTGAAAAACAAAGTAACATGTACAACATTTATACATTGTAAACACCCCATAGATGATAGGAGGAGGTATTTTTTAAGAGGGAGAAGAGCTGAGAAAATAGTCAAAGTAAATGGTTCAGTATCAGTATCCTTCTTTCCTTCCTTCCTTCCTTTCTTTATTTTGAGACAGTCTCACTCTGTCACCCTGAGTAGAATATTATGGCATCGTCCTAGCTCATAGCAACATCAACCTCTTGGGCTCAAGCAAGCCTCAATATACTTTTCATTCAGTATAACAACAGTGACTCTACTAAACCAGCCGGACACTATTAGAAAAAAAAAATTTTTTTTTTTTTGAGACGGAGCCTCAAGCTATCCCCCTGGGTAGAGTGCCATGGCATCACAGCTCATAGCAACCTCCAACTCCTGGGCTCAAGCGAGTCTCCTGCCTCCACCTCCCAAGTAGCTGGGACCACAGGTGC